>JAGDQP010006087.1:19855-74400 GCA_022664845.1 Lepisma saccharinum
CAACGTTAAATATAATCGAGGTGGCCGTGTTAGTTTGTACTGACCTAACAACACACAAATACAGTGCGCTAACATTGAATTGTTAATTTTTTGAAATAGATGCTCTCTCCCTCTCCGGTCGAGAGGTTTCCCCAACGATTCTGTCTCTCTTGCACCTTGAGAGGTCATCCAGCTGGGCAGGCACTCTTTCGCCAGAGTACTCCCTGTTGGTACCGACTGGTATTTGATCTCTTCGCTGAGAGCTCCTTGGGTGAAAATTGTCCTCCTCCAGCTGGAGGATACTTGCCCTAAACTGTACTTCTCCCCCGAGAGGTCGCCGAGAAGGCACATCTCATCCCCGGGAGGACGTCCTCTTCTAATTGGTCTCTCCCATTTCCATCGCTAGCGTCGTAACCTTTAGAACGGGTTGAGTCATAGCCATCGAAGACATTGTGAGCATACTTCTTACATGGACTACGTGGTCGCGCGGAGATTGGGAAACCTCTATTGGAAACGCTACCCATCTTGCTCTCTTCGCCCCATCGCAGCAATTTCGAGTGAACCAAGTGTCGGAACTCACCCAGACAGGACTACATGACCACGTTGCATTGTGAGCAGAAAACACCAGGTTGCAAATATGTGAGGTAACAAGGAACGAGGCTAGGATTCATCACTTTACGAAGGAAGACAAACGTCCAGGCACGGAGTGGAAACATAATGATTCGGCCGCCAGCCAAAATATTCAAGATAACGCCATCAGCTGTGAATGTAATGACTACGGCGTGTTGGGACATTAACGGTATTCTTCTTCTGCATTTCTTGGAAGATTGTCCAACCACCAATGCAACCTACTACTCACGAACTGCCTTGAAACAGTACTGAGAATGAAGAAGAGACTCCTCAACAAAGGTGTATGCCTTCTATAAGACAGCGCTAGGACTCATACAGCTAAGATGACAAACAGTTACAGAATTGGGATTTGGACGTTGTACCACACAGTCCGGATATGTCCTCATGTGACTACCAATTAAGGAAATTTTTGGAGCAGATCAGGCTCAGATCAAATGAAGAGATTAAAAGTGTCGTTTTGAGATGGTGTAAAAATTCTACGAAACTGGAATCCGGAAATTTCCATAACACCGAAGAAAAATGTATTGACTAGGAAGGAAAATACATAAAAAAGTAACACCAGCTCTATAATAAATAAATTAGATCAAAAATAAGAATCAAAGTTAAATTTTAATGCCTCTGGAATACTATAAACTTATTAACGAACGTTTATCCCTTGAAAACTTTTCAAGATGGACTTAACTAGATTTAGAAACTAGCTCTTCAGTTAGTAAAACATCGTGTTAAAATGTGAATATTTATATATTATAAATACTTACAATAACGTAGCTCTTCACAAATGCAATGGAGAAAATGATGAACTCAATAAGCGTAATTAAACTGGCTCCCATAAACACACCCATGAGTCCTCCAACATTACCTGCAAATAGAACATTAAAAAAGTGTAATTATGAAATTCATTTCTTGGTGTTTATTTGTTATTTATAAGTGTAATACTAATACCAAAAGGTACTGAATACTCCCTAAGTGCATTTACATACTTATGTTAGGCTATGAACTATGATCGTTACTATGGCTATGCAACCATCTCTTATAAATGACGTATCAGGATTAAGGCCGGTCACTGGATGTGTAGTTGGAATATTAACGAGCTGTCCGTGTAGGTAAGACTAATCCCAAAATATGAAAAACAACTCAAGATCGTACACGATACGCGACTTTGGTGGTACAAATTGAATCGAATAACAGCTCATCACTTCCCAATACGATTTAGTCGGACGCCCCGGACCAGTTCCCCATTGCTCCGTGACACACCTTTTTGTTGTGGTGTACAGTGGATTGAAAACCTGATTAGTATAGTGCAGTGATTCCGCCACAATCTCCTCTCCTTGTGGAGGGTGCCTCAAATTTCGACAACACCCTCAACTTTTTTTTTGTAGTGAAAAATCCATAGAAACAATCAATGCAAAACTCCACTTAATCCCCCCCCCCCCCCTTGACTTAACAACCCCCAAACTGAAAATCCTTGCGGAAACTGGTGTAGTGACTTGCAACGGCCAGTGTGGGATATACGAAACAAGAAACATCACCATCGAGATATGTAAAGGAAATAATAGGAAACTTGCTGTGAAAATGGGCACTAAGTAACATAAAAGTAATCAAATTTTGATTGACGAAATCCACATGGGTGAATATCAGGAAGAAATTGACATAAGCAAAGCTTTGGGCACATAGGCAGGTAGTAATGTACTAATTTTGCATTTCCTGGGTAAGAAAAATGTTGACTCTGATGGTATAAGCTGGACTGACAGTCGCATGCTATTTTACGCTAAGTTGTATCTAATACAATCGCCTTCAATGGACGACCGCAAGTCGAACAACGTTGTACTTGCTGTATGTCGTCCGACTACGCATCCAGCGAACGACCGGCCTATAACTATTGATGTTACATAACAAAAACATACAATTTTATATGAGGTTAAGAGTTATCTGTAACAATGAAGGAAACAGCATCAAAGTAAATTAAGTTTAACCAACTTACAGCCGTAGAAATTCCTAAATTTTACCATTTTCTTAAGTCCTGCCTTGTATAAAAGTACGGTACCCTGACTGAGGTTTTAGTTCAGAGTTGATATATAAATCATAACACCATAAAAGTCTATAACGATTTCATAAAACATAAAAAGACACAAGACGCATGTTGGATAGTATGACTACTACTTCCTTTATTTCCTGTTTATTACTTTATGAATACTTACTGATCCATTCAAGCATTGTCTCTGGGTGTTGAATTATTATTTTATAAGGATCACTTGATAAGTAGAGTAAAAGAGCAGAGATTGTTGACCTGAAACAGAAAATAAATGGAAGTAACAGAGAGAATAACATAATCCAAATCAGTCTAACTACAAGTAACATGCTTCGTTGGGCCAATGCACGGCAAGGCAGCTTTATGGTCGGTTGGATTTTCCACGATGGCGTAATCACAAAAGCACCAGGTAGGCCAATAACTAACGAGAGGCCAATGTGACGAATAACATGTGTACGGTAAGGCCAACCATAAAAAATACATGTTCCTAATGCTTGTTTCTATAACCAAAAACCAACATGAAGATGGTATAATTTCGCTTTCAGTTGAGGGAAATATAAAAATGCCATTTGAACACTGATTATATGATTTCGGTTCTAAATTTGCAGCAAAAAAGTGACTATCATTACAAGATTCACGCGGAAGTCGTCAGTACTGATAGATGCGTGATTGCACGTACAGAAAATGTTTTGAAAAAAGAAGCTACATTCTATATTTATTTTTTGCTATTAAATATGTTGTGTTTTTATAACAGTGTTATACAAAAGTAACATGTATAAAACTTTCACCCTATCACCACATCCCATGTCCGAGTTAAGCAAGTGTGTATTAGACGCATGGGCGGATTTACAGAGGGGCATGGGGTTCATTGCAACCCCAGTCATTTGAGGATTTAGAAGAGAGACCCTGGGGTGCGATTACTTTAAGGGTGGAAGCTATTCCGGGGGTTTTCATAGTCATTCTGAAATGACTGGGGAGAGCAATTAACCCCATGCCCCCTGTAAATCCGCCCATGATTCGACGTATGGTTCAACTAGTATGCGTAGTAGAGTGAATAGGACAGCGGACAACGTAATTTCGTTTATTTAACAGTAAATTTCCATATAGTTGGCCCTACGTTGGGCATCGCTTTTAAGGCCAACGGCCAAATAGTACGTAAGCCTAGCCGTGCTGAAAAACGTTAACTAACGTTAAAGCATACAATCAGATTTTCGTTGGGCCAACAAGATTTTGCTCCTTGGGACACGGGAAGTCCTTATGTCGTGAGAACCATTTTTGTGAAAATTGGTTTCCTCACTAATTTCGAATCACTAATTAGCGTAGTGATAATCATTCGCTTCGGAAATGTGTTCTTTTCCCGCTCCTCTTGGTTAAACTTTTCACGTCGAGCCTGAAATTAAAGGATTATATTATATTATATAAAGAGGCAATAGAACATACATTCGGAATATAAACGTATTTTCCATCCATATCAAGCTCGGCGTGACAAGTTTACCAAAGGATAGCGTGGAAATAACACATTTCCGATGAGACTGACTATCACCACGCTAATTAGAGATTAAAAAATAGTCAGGAAACAAATTTCTACAAAATCTAGCTCTCACGACTAAAAGACGTACACATTGTAAGTGCATTTAGAAAAAATGGCATTTCATTTTAAAATGATGCTACATCAACCTTTTAATCTTATCTTTAATGTTATAAATCTTTAATCTTATAATAATATCATTTACACTTATGATTTAGTCAGTGGCTTCCAACTTCTGATGGTTCAAGGGCCGCAATTATGTCAAGTTAAGTGACGGGCCGTACCTAAATCAACAAGTTGAAAGAAAATATATACGCCTCAGCCTTCAAATGTTGTTTCTGATGAAGTAAACCCTTTCTCAACTTTCCTGATAGGATCTATTTTCAATTTTGATGATAAAAAGTGTTATGCCAAGCTTAGTAGCCGTGTGAGCTAGGGCGCTGGGTCACTGTTTATAAGGGTACGGGTTCGAACCCCGCTTGAGTCATGGATGTTTGTGGATTTTAAACTCACTGCATTTATGTCATCGTGACGGGCCGAAGTCCATAGTTACTAGAATGGCCCATACAAAATAAAGTTTACCAAAGTATTTTAGGAAATAAATAATTGTGGATAAATTGAAAATACACGTATTCAAACCTAATTTGGTCCCTGCAGGGCTGAATTTTATGTCGAAAACGAAATATGAAGTCCAGAATGGAAATGAAAGAAGAAAATAATTTCATGCCCTTAGGGACGAAATGTAAAAAATACACCTTTCTGTCCCCAATGAGCCACACTTCCAGTATTTTGTTTTTTAAGTGTCTATCGGTACTTGTAGAAGCTTTTAATTTGCTTGTGTTATTTCCGTTTTACTTCAGGTTTATTTCGAACACAGTATTTTTTTTTTTTTTTTAATTTTAATGAAAGGAAAACGACACAACTTACAGGGCAAGCTTGCATTTGATTACGACATGGTATCTTAAATTTGCAAACTTGAAACTACTTCTGTTTTCGGAATGAATGCTTTTGTACTCCTAAAATCTCGTTCTATTTCGCTAGACACAATTAAACAAAATTTAAGGACAACAATATCTGATACAACAAGCTCAGTGTTATCTACAGACTGTCCATGTGTGACCATAGTTGCGTAACCACTGATTTTGTTCAACACTATATTTAACTTGTCCTTGGCAGAATTTCGATTCGGAGTTTCTTTCGGAAGTCTAGACTTGGTATGAACATAATTGCTCCTAAATTAATTCTAATTTTACATAGAAAGCGAAATTTCGGCTGAAGTCCGAACCCTCAGACCCTCCCGGTGGTTACGCTCCTGCCTGGCTGTCTCTAGGTACACAGAGCCTTCAAGGATTCTCTGCTCATTTCCCACGTCAACTGTTCTTTTGATACTTGTTTGTAGTGGCTTTGCAAGGTGTTTGTATAAATGATTCATATATGGATTTGCATATGTAACATGCATTAAAAAAATCTTTGAAATTTTCATTTTCCACAAAAATGAGTAATTATCCGTGCATTTTTGATTTAGGGTAACTAAACTCGACTTATGCTTTGTTTAGATTACCAAGATTGTTACGATGGTAAAGTCATTGTTAAAATAACTTACATTTAAACTACCGAACTTAACTTGGTTATCGTGCTTGTACTACCATTGTATGTAAATAAAAAGGTAGAAGTTTCCGTAGAGTAAAGAATCTGCTTGTTACACGGTAGAGGATTAAATGTTAAAATAATGAACAAATGAATTGATTGTAGCGTAGTTCTGCCATCATTCTTTTATACTTTAAAAGTGATACGCACCACTAGGATGCTATATATTTCCATAAAGAAATAAATAAACTCACCAAGTGTGCTGCGCTTAACGGCCATCTTGCATTTAGATAACTAACGTAAGAAGATAGCCGTTGTAAGTTGACGCTGGTTGAATTTGAAACCCGTGTTAACGGTAGCTACCGTTTACATTACTAAAATGATCTCGGTTAACGTAAACCATGGTAAGATGTTAGTAATGTAAACAAGGCATGTTGAAAGAAGATACGCTGAGTACTTGAAGCGACGTAAACGCCACAAATATTCACAGAAGCTTTTTGATAAGTATTCCCCCGATCTCTTAGCTTCATACACATGAAAGTCCAATGTATGTTGTTGTCACATAAGACCTTAGCTCATTGCAAGCGATAAAGAAAATGTGTTTCTTTCAATAGTATTTAGTACAGGAATGATTAACAAAAATACCGCCATTCATGCTTATTAGCAATATTCTTTGCAAGTTACATTAAGAATTTGCTTTTAGCATTTTACATTCCTGAAATCATTTTGAACTAAATAGGCGACAGCTAGTTCATACAGAATAATTAAATGCTTATATTTTTGTGTTCACATGTATTCAGAAATGTAAAAATACTTGTTACTAACTGTGAATAAAGGAACTTAGAAAGTGCTTCATGATTTAGCATTGTCGAAAAAAATATACAGGATTGAAAATAAATACTGACAACCGCACTCATGTTAATTACAAGATGGAGAGCATAATGCAATATGATTCTACTGAAAACAGCAAGCTGTCCACAAACCTCCAGGTGATGAACTTACAGGTTTCACTTCAGAGAACTATAAACGTAGAGATGAATTCCCAGCGTAGATTCTTACACATTATGAGGAACGTAAGAGATAATTACATACTCAGGAGAGCATCTTAACCTCGAAGAGTGTGGCTGAGATTTTGTGGACCCCAAAAGCTCAGAGACTATACATTTGTCTGAACCCGTTTAGCAGCAAGGCAATTATCGTGAAACTGGAATTGCTGTTAGAATTTGAAGAATCTTCTGAAGAAAAAAATACACGGACATAAAAGAGAGGAAGATTCAATACATGCAATATAGATACTGGATCAAAGAGATAACTCGAGAGACAATTGTAAGCTTAAGGAATGTATGAATCAAGTGAATACGAAGAAGGAGCGCCATGAGAAAGACAATTATCTGGTGATTTTGGAGTTTTAATGGCAACAAAAAGACAAAAAATCTTTGATTCAATGTATGGAATGTAAGATATGGTTCAGCAAGAAGTGTTGCTGAAGGTCAGCAAGATATGACTCAGGAAAATGTTTGACAGTAGTTGGGCGTGCCAGGAGTGTGAGGATGGTTGTGCTTTATTGGACGATAACAAGTTTTACCAACAATACATCTCTAATATCTGGATCCACGTGTGTTATTTGCTGCATAACTTCTTTATTATGTTTCTCAAGATTTTTAAAAAATTGGGTTAAAAACTTACCATTCAAATGTATTGTTCTATTTTTAATAGTGGAATTTGTAAGTGGCGATATTGCCTTCAGGTGCCTGCAATATCGCCAGTTTATCTAATGTAACAAAACATTAATAAAGTGTAAGTAGTTTCTAATATAAAAAATTAAGATGACGGTGATTTTAGCACAAGGTCCTATCTAGTTGATGTACTACTTTTCACTGTGGTGGTTGAAAATGAGTAAGTTAGTTCAAATGTTCCGAATTAGTGGCGATGTTCAATTTCTTTACCTTATTTAACTTTCCAGCTACATCTGCTGATTATAAAATCGGTTTTTCAGTCATTGGTCGCCTCCAACTATGTTATAGGTATATGGAAATACAATTGAACATTTACAATGAATGGGCCAATTGCTTGTGTTTACAAGGGAATACAACAAAGAATACTATTGTTGTTTATAGCAGACACAGAATACATTAATGTCAGCAGCTTAAGTAGCAAAACAATGACATTACACACCAAACAAATGCAAAGTTCTTAGGCTTGAATTTTAATATTTAAGAACTTTAGGCAAGTTTGGCGCAGGCCGGATAGATGATAATGGGATGAAGAAAGTGGGAGGAAATGGGAGAACCTCGGGAAAACTCACGCTCATGGTGATTGTCCAGCACAAAGTTCTTAGGCATTACGCTCGATAGAGATCTCACTCTCTCGAAACGTATAACAGAAATTAGCTATCCTACCTTGCGGAAACTCTCACATCTGCACATGATATGAGATGCTCGATTCTCTCCCCAAAGGCTCGTGTACACACCCTCAAGATAATCACAATGTTCACGGTAGCATACGCTTCGTCTGCATGACAATATGCTGCTCTAATCTACGTCTTGAATTTGTATGAAAGAAAGCAGGACGCATAACCACTGATTATGGCAGAAGTAGGAGAGAGATGCAAATACTGGAAGACCTAGAACATTTCTCCTCTTCCAATCCCATCACATGTACGAAACCCTGACTGAAATAGGTACTGCGTTCTCTCATCATAATATATATATATATGATCACCCCATCCTCTCTCTCATAAAAAGGGACAAGTCTAAGTATAAAGTCCACGGTCTACATTACCTGTCTAGCAACAATAGCAGATCAAGCACAACACGTAGACGCTAATTGTACAATGCGTAATTCTCCCACAATGCTAGAAAGTAATGTACATGACCAAAGATTGAACTGAGTCAGTGTCTTCACGTCCGGTACTCAACTTACAACTTCAAAATTATACTTAGTGGTGAAAATAAACCTACCTCGAAAGTGGAGGACAGTAACATAACATCTTATGAGAAAACACTTTTTACATGGATGACGCGGTATCGGTGTATGAATCTATAGAGATCTTAAGATTTTAGTAATCAGAGCATCTATAGTATCGAGTTTATCTCAATGTTATTATCTTTTTGTCTCACAAAAAAACATGAATTTTTTTATGTATTTCAGAGAGACACAATCTCTAGTGTTAAATATCGTACTTCTATTGGGCTTGAACAAGCGTTTTTGGAAAACCAGCAATAAGTTACTCATAATAGACAGAAATCTAAATTTTAGGAACAGAAAATTAGCATCAAGCTCGAGTTTGGTGCTTATGCTCATTCTTGATGAACATACTAAAAGTCACCGTCAGATCGATGGCTTTGGCTGCCATATTGGAAAATGGCGTGGAAATTCAAATTTTTCTGACAAATTATATATATATATATATATATACTATATTTTATATATATTATTTGTTTTTTCCAGTATCAGAAGAACATAAATACATTGGTCTGGCATCTAGACTAACATGACCATACATTGTTAAAATCCGTGAAAAGCGTTGTAGACATGACACATGGAAGAATAGCCAGCTGCGAGTAATGTTTCTGAATGCCTGGAAGCATTTTCTGGCGCCTATTACATTTCATCTGAGCAACACACTGATATGAAAAGCTCTCGTACACAAAAAGCAATGAAGATGTTGATAAAGTGTCGCAATTCTTGTTTGAATATCTTCCCTACATGGACAGAACATTTTGAAGTCTATTGCTACAGGATTAGCAGAAAATGAAAACATTGTCACAATACTAAATACTTATGAAATTGGGGAAAAAAAGCTACGGAAAAGGTGAATGGTAAATGGTTGAAGGACATAACGCTCCGGTTGAGTTCTGAGCCACGGTGACGTCGGTAATCAAAGTTTGAGGTATATTTGTTCCAGTACATCCACATGCATTATTTCAGATGTTTTCAGTACTGAAAACAAGTAATGAACTAAAACACTATTTCCAATTTGAACTTCCACCTTACCCTTTTGATTTATTTACTGAATCAAGATGGAAGTTATTTTATGATAGCTCACAGTACTTACATATTCATTCATCACAGAGGTACACGGAGTTCCGATACAGTTTAGTGTTTTATGCTCACCATCGGAGGATTCCGTGGATATGGATGGCATGAATAATTCCAGTCTTTCGTCCCACTCATCCGATACACATACATCGAAATCCGGCCGCGAAACGACAGTGACGTTCCATGCTCCGTCTCGCGATGCTCCATGGTTCTTCCGGCGTCCATTGTTTTTTTATCATACATATCACCATGGACGATTTACCTTCAACAAACACTGAATGAAGTCCTAATTCGTACCCTGGGAAGTGAAATGTCTTGAAAAATTTCATTATCTGTAAATAGCATTATTCTTTTTCTCAGGAGGGGGCATTATGTAATGATGCGTAAGCATCACAAGCAGTAACAACAAGACAACCAAATATTTTTGTAGCAAAACAAATTATATAAGTTTTGATTTGAATTATTTGCGTTCATAAAACCATTCAGACAAAGTAAAGAAGAAGGAAAGAAAGAGAAGAAACATCAAGAAGATATGAATAAGAAAAATGTGCTAAATTAAATAATATTAATTTGAAAGTATTTTCTGTGTTAATGTCTAATAATAGAATATTATTATTTTAGTCACTTGGCTACTTTTCGTAATGGCCTTGTTGGTTCTGAGAAAATATAATTAAAGTATATATTCAAATGTTTTTAATGCTACAACGCTGAAGCTAATGAATGTAAATGGGTAATGTTTAAGGACTATTGAGGGTACATACTAGCTTGGAGGAATGATTATTTAAGCTAGTGTGTACCTGATTTTGTATGGAAATACAGACTTGGTCTATGCACTTGGTTATGAAGATGACTAATAGGTGGATGTTTAGCTGGTTCATTGCATGTTTAATACAGTTATAATAAGATGTGCTTAAGGGTGTTTTACTGTGCAAACAAGCTTAAGTTAGATAAACTGTTCATTACCTGCATGTGTAGAAGATTGTGCTACCTAACGAACTTAATGTAACGTAACCATTCGGTCAGTGAACTAACTCTAATATGGCATTATCTAACCTTAGAGATTCAGTTGGATACAGTTCAACTATTAGATAACTTGATGTTTCATCGTGTCACATTGATCGCAGTCCTCAACATAGAGAGTAACATTTATTAAACAAATAACAACCTAGGATTATAACTTACGTGTCGTTCTCCTTATCGACATGAAACCACCTCTTGTGTGCATGGATTGATTCCTTTGTGAATCGTTCAAACGTTACATCCTGAACGAATATATACTCGTGACAATTACCAAGACATTGTTTGGTCACTATCGCTAGATAAATAGAAAATAATACTCAAAACATCACTGAAGCAAAATAAATTATGAACAACAAACTATAATTTTGAATAATTGTTCATAATATGTGAAAGATCAAGGCTGAAATACGACAAATTTCCATGGTAACCGTATATTAAGAAAAGCATATAGCGGATTGAGAGGGAAGATGCAACATATTGTGGTCTATGAGCCATTGTGGAGTAATTAAGAGTAACAAAAAAGCAAATTTTGCACAAATATATATTGAATATTCATGCTCTTACTGACGGAAATACATAAAGCTAAATCTACACACAACGGATATATGGGTCTTTAAACTGACATATCAAATGTTCATCTTGTCCTGGCATATCTACTCATTTAGGGGAAGATGCTTAATACATTATAATTAAGATATATGACAATAATAATGAAATTACACTGCGAAACTTCACGTCTATATTATCTATAATAAGACCCAAACACATGAACAAGTTCCATATACTTCCACCACTTCAAAAAATATTTGTTACAAAGTCCACCTTGATGACATCTGCTTGAAATGAAATATACATTACAAGCTGTAATAACTTTACCTTTTGTGTGATATAGGAAAATAGTCCTTTAACGTGTAGCATACATTCCATTAAACATGTCCCGAGCAACCGTATAGTAGAGCGTTAACTTAGCGTCCGGTAGGTTCTGAGTTCGATCCTTGCGGCGGCCATTCTGACTGAGTCACACAAGGTTAATGATGGGTTTGTGCCTTCGAAACTAGGACTTGATCATCTACTTCTTTCCCACATCCTCAGCCAACCCCGGTTCTGGCCTGAGTCGTAGGTGCTTAAAGGTCATAAATGGCATTCAAATTCGATTGAGTACGTACGTACACCACCAATTACAAATATCTTAATATAACTACATTCTATACAAGAAGAATAGTTTAAAGAACTGAGTGTCTAAGCTGAAAACAATGAAAATAACCTTATTCGATGCAATCGCCACTTTCGGGTTAAGAATACTTCTCCCATTTTCTGCTACATGAATGGATTTCTTTGTGATACAGTCTAAGCAAGTACTTGATAGTCAAAAATAGTAGACTCATACAGTCCAAGGAAATACCTTCATGTACTTGAGAACAAGGTTCAAAGATTTCTTGTGAAAATCTTACTTCTAACGTCTTTTCGTACATTGTTTTGTCATTGAGAAAAGTTATCTGGACCTCTGTTGTCATTTTTAACTGAACGCGATTAAGGTAACAGTACGGCTTTGTCTTTCGATAACCTTTGCGGTAACAAATAAAGCGTATGCGCGAACAAACGTTTATATTATATTTTGCGTGTATTGAGAAAAACGGCAAGGAAGTTGGAACTTGTCCTCAGAGCAGGCTGACGCTGTATGATGCAACATACTTTTGTTTCACTTAAATCCAAAACACTGTTAATACTGATGGGCAAAATAGCTACTATTTCGTAGCGGTGATAGCAGTTAAAAATATATTTTAAAATATCTGTGAAAAATAGCAGTTTAGACAAAACCTTTCTCAATGGGAGTTACTTGTTCCCAACTTACGAATAAGTGTAAAAACACCATTTTAGACTAGCATGCATCTGTAGTATGTTATCTGAATAGTAGAGTGATAGACTGCTGTTAGCACTTGGTAGAGTAGTTCATATTATAACTGTCGGAAACCTATTGTAAGTAATTATCGGAGTTTTTAAAGATTCAGTTACATATTCTCTTCGCAAATAATTAGTACAAATATCATTAAAAGTTAACAGTTAGTTGAAATTCCTTCGGAGAGTTATTTGACAGTACAAACCAGCAGTCTAATAAAAACACGTATTACGTAGTAATTGCTTCGGATTAAAATATTTATGAGCTTTGGCATCTTTGACTCAGTTCGGGATGAAGAAACTATCAGCAAAAGCTTTACTTACCGTAACATCAGTGTTCGATTTGTTCAATTTCCAGAAAGGAGGAAGAATTGCTGAGATATGTATTATAAGGTATTTTAGAATCGTCCATATCTCAGACTAGAGTTATATATATTTAACAGATCTAGGGGGTTTTTGGCAGAGAGGGAGAAATACCAACCATCCCCCGCTACAAATCGAACACTACGTAACATTGCGGCATACCCCTAGTGCATCTGAGGAAAACCCTGGGAAACTTCGGTCGCGGGCTTCGAATTCGAATATTTCGTGTATGGCCTTCAGGCATCTAAGACTCGGGCCGGTATAGGGGGAGGAGAAAGGATGAGGCAAAGTGTCAATCAGGTCAATCAGGGTATAAGTTGATGGTACCATCTGGCATTTTCTTGAGGTGACAGAAAACCCTCTGAAAAAACTCAGGACGGTCGGTTGCTAGGATTGAACCTACGAACTCTCAAATGCTAAGTCAACGCTCTAACACTGAACTGCGGGTTTCAAACTCGCGTACCTACACTTGACCGATCCGAAGACCGCGACGTTACCGCCTGGAACACAAGGCCTGGGTAATAATTGCTTTGAGAAACCCAATTTTTTTTTCTTTCGCAAAGATAGGCGCACAAAATATTATTATATGGTATAATGAAACGAAACATTAGGAAAATACTGTGCTGTTAATTTCTGCTGATAAGGGATAGGCAAAAAAAAAATGATGACTCGTTCAGGAAAGAAAGTATCGCCTGAGAATTCGTCGCCAGAGCCACCTGTTACAGTTGCCGTGAACTAGAGTGAAACACGTGGTCAACAAAAACCATCGAACCTGACTTAACCTAACCAATGGCTAGTGAACTTTACATAATTTGAAAATGCGTATATGTATAAAAAAGAAAGGAAGTCATTTCTCTCAAAAGAAAATGAAACATCACGCCGCCGAGAACCGAATCCAGGTCACCGGATTATCAGTCCGATGCACTAACCACAACGCTAAGCAGGCACTGTCAATGTTCTTTATGCAGCACTGCTTCATGACACGTCGATGAGTGAAAACATGTGACGTCACGCGGCCGATACTTCCTTCCCAGAATGACTCATAGAAATAGAAAATGAAGTAACAGCTTGCACCTGCTTTTTACATTGGTGTGCTGTTATTTATACCCTTCGCGAAGTTCGGAGAAAAGTAGCAGTTAAGGAAGTAGCTGATACTTTAAATCAGTCGTAGCAGTGATAGCAATTGAAAAGCCAAAGTAACAGTGAAAAGATAGCTGCTAATCAGTCTTTCGCCCATTCCTACAGTGTTTAAGCGAGCGCTCACTCACGGGAAGAGGATGTAACATAGACTTTTGTTCCACGGTTTTTCTAGTGCATTTCACTCCAGAAACTTCTGAATAACAAGGCTATTTGTTGCAATATGTTCAAACCAAGTGCAAAACAAGGACACATCAGATACTATTGTTTTGTAATAACTCCACTTACACCAAAATGTCACATAGACGTTTCTTTGCGCATACGCCTCAAATGGTGGGGGGGAAACTTGACTAGCACTGATGATGTGCTGTTAACCACTCTAAAAAGATGAGAAATTGCCCTTGCAAATTTGAAGAAAAAAATACATCCCTAAAACATCGGAATCTCATCTAAAATGATCACATTCTGAATCAAGAGTGTATCGTTGAAAACAACTCTTTTTTGATTGAAATTCAGTCATTTTCTATGAAATCATATTGAAATTTTCCGATCTTCAGATTTAGTGTGTATTAACATTTATTTGAAAGACTGAAGCAGATTGGAACAAAGAAAGCTTTTCCTACAACATTGGAAGTACTCCCATTACACATTTAAACTTAGAAATATTACAACAACTAAAAAAAACAATATAACATGAATTCCATTATGCCAAAAACGTGTATTACGAAAACACAGATGTATAGTGATAGCTATATAATTTTCCTTGGTTTAATATCTAGCTATGGAGGATGCAAAACAATACTAACTAAATGGATTGGTGTTTTACACCATTGTTTCCGAAAGAGGCATCTTTCCGATGTTGAGATCGATGATCGATATACCTAAAATGAGAGGGCGTTGTCCATTCAGCAAACTAAACATTCATGTTAAAATTCTTAACAGATTTTGACGCTTTAATCATATTTTCATTTTTCATCTGTGTTTGTTCTTATTCTTAGAATAGAAGGTTCTTGACAATATTTATTGATTTTTTATGCACATTTTGAACTCATCATTGGAAGAAATACAATTGTTGTTAAAGAGTCCATTGCTAGCCCACTCTCGTAAATATTCACTTTCATCTCTGTACTTGCAATTGTTTCCGAAATACGCGTCTTATTATTATTATTATTATTATTATTATTATTATTATTATTATTATTATTATTATTATTATTATTATTATTATTATTATTATTATTAATCAATGGGGTTAAATTTGTAGACAACTTGCATCTCATGAAGAACGCTAGTTCTTCGAGTGACGCTAACAAACGAGTCTCTTAGCGGCACTCACATATATACAGCTAATTTTGGATTGCATTTGAAAGCTCTTTGCCATACTAAGTGACAGAAAAAAAAATGGATCGGTAGGACCTCCCTGGGACACTCTAGGACGGTTCGAAAAAAAAAAGTTAAGAATTTCACATTTCTGGTGATAGCACTGACCCCCAGACCATATAGGCGGCCGAAACTTGCGGAATCACGATCTACGCTTCAAAACCTTTCAAACGGTGTATCACACACCAAAATCGGTAAAGAGAAAATGACCTTTGTCATTCTGTCTTTTTACTTTAGTTAACCCAAAATGGTTGGTTCCAGGGAGTTTTGGGGGTCAATTGCGGGCCTCGCAGAGGCAAATTGATGCAAGGAAAGAGTGACGAAAGATTTCTGTTCACAAAATAAGTTATATTCATTTTGCGAGTGACTTTATTTGTGTCACTATGTCAAAAGGGTGGATCTTAAGTCTCTTAATTTTATTAATTTTATTACAAAGGAAACACTTCCACCATAGTGACACAAACAAAGTCGCTCGCAAAATGTATATCACTTCTTTTGTTAGCAGATTTCTTGCGTCACTCTTTCCTTTACCCAGAAGGGTTTTTTATACTGATACATTGTTGCACAAAATTCTTATAAGGACTACATAAACTTGATTAGGCTCTAACTAATTGGAACCCAACAACAAAGACGGATTCAGACAAAATTATAGCGATCCATAAATGAAGACCTGAATTGCAAAACATCCCAAGTTCACTTTTTTTAAATTTTTTCTACACATTGGCATCTATGATCCAAGGGCTTATGATCCACTTACATAATATTACATCTTAACTCCAACTCAAACACCTTTTTAATAGAAAATAATTTCTGCTGAATGGAATAACATCACAAGTTCTTAGACTTACGATGTTATTCAATTCAGCTGAGGGACTTAGGATGTTTTTTTTTTCATGCAGGCAAATCACATCGCTGCAATAGAAAATTAATTGACGAAGAAAATTAATATCCTAAAAAGCTTTACTTGACCTTAGGTCGCAAATAACGAGAAACAGTAAGTCACATTATTTGCGTCAAGGGTAGAAGATCACATACGATCCTTCCCTTATAAAGTAAGTCATTATGGAAAAAACAAAAGTAAGAAAATATATTTATCTGCAGAGTTAAACATTATGAACATCTACATAATCTATCTTGAAAATCATGAACCAGAAAGTTATTTGAAAGTGAAAAGTGGCGTATCTCCAGAAGAAGTGGATGCAGAACTGAAATAGCGATGGTTTCACAAATATTTCAGAGACAACGTCAACTATGGTTTTGACCGTCCTGCTACAGATGTGTGTAATACTTGTGCCAAGCCTCAAAACAAACTAAAATCTTGTAAAAATGATGGATTAGAGAGACATATCATAGTCAAACTGGAAATTCACAAACTCAAGACTTCATTGTTTTATCTTCTTCTTCTTCTTGATGTATCAGTTAAAAATAAATTCTTCAGAAAATGTGTCTTTTAGTAGTGTTCCTTTATACACTTCAGCATTACCGGTAAAAGCTGACAAGCTATAGAAAATCCGAACCGTCTAGTGGAGTATTTTTCACAGGAAGGTAAGAACTTTCTATACATCCCTTCAAGACCTAACAACATCCAGAACACCATGTGAGTCCGAAGAAGAAGAAATAGAAAATGAGTAACCATTTTTTTTTGTATTAAAAACATCAATGTATTAACACAGGACTTTTGATCCGGGTCTTTCTATTTATTATTTTGTATTTATATATCATAACAAACATACTATGTAAAGTAGTTACCAACTATTTGAAGATTATACATTACGAAACACTATATTCACACTTACAATATGAAACATACGTTATAAAATAAAATTTACTTTATACTCTCACAAAATGTAACCAAATTCTCACTTTGAACATGTAACGGTACTTAACAAAATACAGTAATCGTCCATATTTTGAAAAAACATCCCAAGTCCATAGGCATATCTACATATTTTTCACGTTGATATTTTTATTTCACGCAATTAAAACTTTCAGGAGGGACAAAAACAACATAGTTAATAAGACAAACCACAAAAATCACTTCCAAACAAAACCATTCAACATTATAATGTTTTCTGTTCGTCCTGTAAACATTACTCAGATGTACTTGGGATGTTTTGCAATTCCGGTCTTCAAGTGTTTTACGAATATAACAATTTCTATTTAAAAGTTAACACTCCATACTACACACATAGTTATAATAATTGGTATGAGTGTTTTCAGTTTAATCCCTTGTACAAAAAGAGGAAATCGACAATTTATTGATAACTTAGTAGTTTGTAAAATCAATAGCTAGGATTTACCCCAAAACTCATCTTCCATATCTTCACATATCATCTGAGAAAATTTAACTTAATTGACACAAAGAGGCAGCTTAGTCCAGATGATTAGGAATTACAATTATCAAGACGATTAAGCTTAAGCCATAATTACACACTTACGGCTGGATTTTGATACAAGGATTTTATACATTTGAAATATTGCAGAATGTAAATAGTTGTTTCACTATTTTTGAAAGGGAAGAGTTTTTAAATAATAATAATATTTATTGGGATGTAACTTTTGCATACTATTATTCTTAACTAGTTTCAAATATAAATCGTGTATTAGCAAATTTCACTATAAACATATAAACATATATATATATACAGATGCTTATCAGAATAATGGAAACACCTGTAGTTGGCAACACGTCTGATGTATGGGTTGGCAGTGGTGTCGTGGCGACCGCAGCGCCGGACTGCTGGTGGTGGTGTGTTAGGTCGGTCTCCATACTACGTCAGGCGACGTGGAACAGGAGTGTGCAGTGGCTGCAGCAGACGGAGGTAGTGTAAAATGGGAGACCTCTCAGAGTTTCAAAGAGGGCAAATTGTTGGTGCGCGGTTATGTGGAGTGAGTGTGACGGCAGTGGCTAGTGTGTTAGGTGTGTCGCCAGGGACAGTGTCGAAGGTGATGACGGCCTACACAACACACGGGAAAACCACATCGGTGAAGCGGAACAGTGGGCGGAAGAAAAGCATCAGTGACAGGGCACGCCGGGTATTAAAGCGCATTGTCACGCGGAACCGTCGTGCCACTGCGGCGCAAGTGACGGAGGAACTCAATCAGCACCTCCCCCAACCTGTTTCGACAATCACAGTCCGCCGCGAATTACATGACATGAACTTACGGGGTCGTGTTGCACGGGCCAAACCTCTCATCAGGGACCAGAACGCTTTAGCACGCCGCAAATGGTGCCGCGACCATGCAACTTGGACCGTTGACGACTGGAAACGTGTGGTATGGTCGGATGAGTCACCATTCACCCTATTCCAAACCACGGGCCGTGTTTATGTGTGGAGAACGCCCAAAGAAGCGTATGATCTGCAGTGTCTCCGCCCAACTGTGAAACATGGCGGCGGCACGGTGATGCTGTGGGCCGCAACATCATGGTTTTCATTGGGTCCTGTGGTCACACTTCGCGGACGCATCACTGCCAACGATTATGTCGCCATTTTAGGAGACCACTTGCATCCTATGGTCAGAATGTTGTTCCCGGACAATGACGCCATATTCCAGGATGATAATGCACCCATTCACACAGCTGGAGTTGTTGCAGCGTGGTTTGAGGAACATCGGGATGAAGTTCAACACCTCCCCTGGCCCGCCCAATCCCCAGATCTCAACATAATTAAACATCTGTGGTCCATCTTGGAAACACGACTCCGGCGACGATTTCCACCTCCATCCTCTCTCACAGAACTGGCCGATGCCCTGCACGAGGAATGGTGTAATATTCCACTTGCTACCATTCACGACCTCTATGCCTCCATCCCACGTCGCATCCAGGCTGTTCTGAAGGCGAAAGGTGGCCCGACACCATATTAATCTGGAAGTTGCACTTTCGTTCAGGTGTTTCCATTATTCTGATAAGCATCTGTATATATATATATATATATATATATATATATATATATATATATATATTAATATGTGTACAGGAAACTGTGTTGCGATCTTACAGTTTCTAAACTTCTAACATATAATTGTTAATTACTTGTGTTGTTTTGCGATTATGATAATGTTTTGATTCTGATGATTGATTTTATGTAATGTATATGGTAAACAAACAACTCGTGCTCTTCAGATAATCCTAGTTTAAATTTAAATAAAATAATTAGAATATTTGAATAGTATAATTCCATGATATATTAAGAATAAGATCGGGCTAAATACTCTCAAAATAAAATTTGGAAATTACACGAATAAGACTCAGTACTTTGTAAATAACTATAAAATAAGCAAGTTATGAAGGCTAACTACAATGGAACGCTACTAACGATCTTTATTGTCCATTTGATTGTAATCTCAAATTCAGTAATCATATTACAAGAATTACAGGTGGAGCTAGAAATTTAATAGGATACATTTTTGATCAATGATATAGATTTAGAAACATTAAAACGTATGTATTTAACGCTTTACAGAACTCTTGTAAGGACAGAAATTAGAATATGTTAGGTTGGTGTGGAATGACAGAACTAACTATCAATAAAACTAGTAATAACAGTAACTGAATCTGTACAAAAATCTTTTATTAGACTGATATATTGTAAAGTTAATTTATCTTATCATTCATACGACTACAAATATCTTTAAACATTGGAGCAATGAAGAAATAATATAGACTAAAATTTCCTAGCCAAGATTTTGGAAAATACAATTGAAAGCTCTTATTTTATAGAAAAACGTATAAGTAAACATACTGATGGCCTGATATCCTTTTTTTCCCTTCCGTAATGGTTTGAATTTCAAAGTATGTGCCGCATGCAAATTCTGTCAACTCGAGTGCAATTGCTTTGGGAAATATAGATGATGTAGATTTTGTTTCTGAAGAGTGAAGAAAAAGTGAAAATACTCGTATATCATGAAGAACGGCAGTTCTTCGAGTGACGCTGGCAAAGGACACTGTTAGCGGCACTCAGATAGTATACAGTTAGTTTCGGATCTACCGAAGTATAAGTCTGATTTGATGCTTGAACTTACATTTGAAAGCTCTTTCCAATACTAAGACAGAAAAAAAAAATGGGTCGGTAGGATCTCCTTGGGACCCCTTAGGGCGCTTTGAAAAAAATATAAAAATTTCACATTTTTTTAGAATAGCACTGACCCCAGAACATATAGGCGGCCGAAACTTACTGGATCTTATTCTACGATTCGATACGTTTAAAACGGTGTATCATACGTTAAAATCAGTGGAGTGGTTAAAAAATTACGACTTTTTTAACCGAATCACAAAATTTTCACAAATGATAGAAAGGTATGTCCGTCATTCTGTGTGTCTTTTTGTTTTAGCCCCAAATGGGTGGTACCGGGGGGTTTCAGGGGTCAATTGCGGGCTACCACTCATGGTGAGTAATTTAAAATGTACTTTCTGTCAAGAATATAAATGCAAGTTTTTCGCGGGATTGCATCCTGCCTCTTGTTGCTATGGGAAAAAATGCTACACATTATCGGTTATCCACCTCGTCCTTTAATCGAAACAAACTGTGCTTTATAGGCAATAGTCTTCAACAAAATCATTCAACATTTACTGACTTGTTGCAATATACTCAGAATGCTATAAATCACGTTTAGAAGCAGGAAATACTTTTCTTTGTTACACGACAGGAGTCCTTGTAGACCACCGTCCGTTTCCAATAAATATCTGTTTCCATCACTACAAGCGCGAAGCCTCGGTAGACTCCGCCGCGTGGGTTCGCGGGTTCAAATCCCGGTCGAGTGTTTTTTTTTTAAAAAAAAAAAGAAAATTGTGTAAGTACGGAAGTTCAAATCCTGAGGAACACAATATTTTCTTTTTTTTAAAAAAAAAAAAGCTTTTAATTCAAATTACTGTATTTTTAAAAATTTTATAGGCAGCCTTACAAAATAAGTGATATCAGTACAAAACCCCGTTTGGGTAATAAAACAAAACCCCGTATGTTTATTACAAAGTATTGCCTTTGTAATAAAATTAAGGGACAGTATCCTTCCGCCATAGTGACACAAAGGAAGTCACTCGCAAAATAGATATCACTTCTTTTCTGAGTAGAATTCTTGCGTCACTCTTCCTTTTACCCCAAACGGGGTTTTGTACTGATTTTTAAAATGCTCAAAGAAATAGAAAGCAAATTCTCAGTAATGAATACTGGGTGGAAGGCGACCTATTGAAAGGTATGTTCTTAACGCCTGCCATTTTGAAGCCCGCCATATTGAATGAATCTCGATTGATTTTCTTAAATGGGAAGGGGAACGTGTAGAAACGTCATTCTGGGCTAGAATTTTCGGTAAATACGTTTCTGAAGACAGTTTTGTCATAAATGTATTATTGTGAGAGATGTGACATTAGTTTGGACTAATGATGTCTTGAAAATACACATTTTATTTTGAAATAACAACAAAAATAAAATAACAACTGTATATCGATATGGCACTGTAATCAGGAACAATTTGTATGTATTTAGATTTCATTTCTTTCATTATTTCAAAACAAATTGGGAAGTTTTCATGCTATTGTATTATTAGCCCAAACTAATGTCACATACAATTAAGTCTCACAATAATACGTTTATGGTAAAACTGTCTTCAGAAACGTATTTTCTGTAAAATTATAGCCCAGAATGACATTTTACACGTCCCCCTTCCCATTTATGAAAACCAAACGAGATTCAATATGGCGGATTTCAAAATGGCAGCCGTTAAGAACATATCTTCCAATATGTAGTTCCTTCCACCACATATGAATTTAATATTGAAAATAGCCAACCCACTTAATGTTTTGAAAGTACTCACCAATTTCTAGATTTCTTAGCATTTGGCCAATATTTGCCCACATACACATAGTTTCGTTCAGACCGCAAAGATGTCTTGCTGGAATGAAAGAAAAGACGGTTTAGATACGCTGTTAACCAAGATCTTTCACCATTATATAAATTTGTCAGCATTTGTTCAATATGCACATAGTTTCGTTGAAAGTCCAAATGTGTTTGCCTGGATAAAAAGAGCATGTTCAGGGATGCTTCTAAAATCTTCCAGTACAAAATTTAAGAATGTCATGAGAAAGAGGCGAGTACGTTACACAGAAGGCATATCTACAAGAAAATAAATATCTACACCTGTCAACATACCGAAAATCGATCATAGCACCTTTACAGCATTTTACATATAACTGAAGACATCGAAAATGTCCTTTAGCAGCTCCTTCTTTACCTTCAGGATCTGTGTATGTTATAAGTAACAGTATGTTCTTTGTTGCAACACGTAGGTAATTCGACACCAAAAATATGAAATGGTTTAGTCCTGAAGCGGGGTGGAAATATGAATTGTCGCCCCCTGAAGGTATGCAACCACAGGCTTCAGGGCCTAGTTGTTCAGGTTGCATAAGTTTCAATGACCTAGTTAGGGAACTAACCGTCTTCTGGGGCAGGGTTATCGAATCCACTGAATCGAGCGCAAAAGTCCATGCAGAGTTTGTCGTCCTGGTAAAAGGTGTTGTGAAAGAGAGGTCGTACCTGAAAGTTAATAGGTTAGGGTTACAAACTAACATTCAGTCAACAGCGAAATGAGATTATTGGTGTAAGGACTACAATAACAATTTATTATTGAAAAGTAAAGAAATTGTGAAAACTACAGTTTACAAAAAATTACCTTCAATTACAAAGAGAATTTTACAAGATTTTAGTGCCTTTCAATACCAAATTTAGCCGGCATAGATAAAAATAGGATTTGTATTACCTTAATGCAGCTGCTGTGTTCTGCTAAGGTGTGCGGATGAGACTGACGTTGCGTGGCTCGCGAATTCGCGGCTGACCGGTTGCCCGTTAAACTGAAGTTTCATGGATGTTTCCGATAAAGTATTTCCATTTTTCTCTTCTTCCTTCTTCCTTATGCGAGGTGACGGAGGAAGTCCACTCATCAATCTTCTGAGCTCCTGTTGTGTAGGAGGAGGGATAGAGGATCCCCAGCCCAACTGTTGGAAAATGCATTTTCTCACACAAATTATCAAAACACTCAAACAAACATACTTTCACTTTGGTTGAAAAATAGTAGGCGAAAATATATCTATTTTTGTTCGTCTTAGTGAACTAGTATTCTGTTGTACGAAGACGCAAAACAGAGTTCTTTCTCTCGACGAGACGAATGACGGAGTTGCTCTTTACATCAGAATGGCGTTCTTACTCTTGGAGTAGATGAAGACGGAGTCGGTCTTTACCTTAAGATCTCTTAAGACGTAATTTTCGATCGGGTGTTCCTCTCAATGTTCGCTGCTTTGCTTCCTACACTTTCTTCCTCCTTCCGCCCACATAAGTTGGAAAAATACCTCGCTGAATAACACGTCAAGGGTGTGTTGCACTTTCCATACATGGTAAGGTAATGTTGAACTACAGCACTGTCCGACTGAGTCAATGTAAGGTTTTCCGACAGTGATGATGATGTCATTGCTTGGAAACCAATAGGGTGAACTTCCAAAACTCAAAATGCACTGAATTTATGCATGTGTGTGTCAGGGAAGGATTTCTGTCGCTTCTTCTGGCCTGTTCACACCCACGCAAAGAGAGGGCGCTCGGGAACTTCTTATCGGTTGGTTTTCTGTTTCTTTCTCTCTTGCCAGCGAAAAGCAGTCAATAGTTCATTGCGTTGACACCGAATATGCGTAGTAACAAAGTGTTCACAGAAGGAGAGAATAACCTGGCGCAATCTTGACCATCTAATAAGGAAATATGTTTATATCACCATTCCCACAATATAAACGGTGGTACCAAAATGATGGTACGAATATTGGATATCCATTAGGTGCAGATATGAGCGGTTACATTGTTTCTTATAACAAATCATGTAATTTGTTCAATACAGACTAGTTGAGGACATATATTCACAAACCGACATATCGGTTTCATACCTGTGACCAACACTGCGTTGGACCGAGACGGCGATGGACCAACACTTCATAGAACTTGCGTATAACCAACAGTGCGTAGGGCCAACACTATTAACCGCTATACGACCAACACGGTGAAACACAGCTCTTCATATTAATGTCATAATAACGTAACTTATATTTAATATAAATACACTAGCGTAGATTGGCACCGGCGTAAGACCAATACTGCTAAGGACCAAAACAACTCTGTATTACTAATGCAGTTAGTTACTTTGACCATATCAAATGACGGGTGGTTGCTCGACGATATCTTTATACAGTAGACTCCCGATTGTCCGAGTTAATTGGGACTTCGGATACTACGGAGATTTGTGATTAATGGGTTACAAAACTTCATAATAACTACCTGCATTAATGTAAATTCAGTGTTTATTTACCATGTTCCTACTAGTAACATAAACAACAAATTTTGTAAATTAATTCTTGTTAAAAAAAAGTGTTTTAATGAATTTTGCCTCAAGGCCTTGCGAAGATGTACTACATCGATCGTACGCATCGGCTCTGTTAATCCAGAATCTCAGTTAACCGCGCCTCGGTTAACCACGAGTCTACTGTATTTATATTACTAGAAACTACCGGGCAGTAGTAACCTGTTACTTCTCTTTCACTCCGCTAACGTACTGGATTTAGGTATTTTGCAAGCAAAAGTAACGTTTTACAATAATTTAAACAATAGATTGATGTGTGATATCTGCGAAAGATAGGAACTTGTGGTTTTTACTGCCTTGCAAAAGAGATTATAATGAACACCACTGACAAACTTCGGGAGGTGATTCACATTAAAACAAGAAGAAAAGCTCCTTTCTAAACTTTGATATACAAAGTAGTTTCGGAGCTACAGTGGAGCCATGCACTAGTTATCTACCTAAAACGCTCCTAAATTATTCAAATCATAGTCAACTTCAGAGTCGCACTATCCAAGAAAGCTTATTTCCTCATACCAATGTCAGCTCTAAGTGATTCTAAATTCAGTGAATATTGGATCATGTGGGGTATTTCCGACAGTTGGGGAATCCCGACACATCTAAGCTTGCAACACTGTAGATTTCACAATAGTTAGCTCGTGATATAAACAATATAACAGTTGAGGAAGAGATTTCGAAGTGTACGAAATCTCTGCGCTGATTTATGAATTTGTGTAATGTATTTGTGAAGGACCAGAATCATATCTGTAATCTGTGTCCAGAAAATGTGACTAAAATGACCATGTTCTAAAGCAGAAGTTTCGGTCCTCAAGTTTTTATGAACAAGTGTTGATCAAGGACTTCGAAGTCATTGCACAATATAAAAGGGTAAAGTCTTGTTTATGCACAGGTAGTTTTTATTTTCTTCAGTCAGTGATACGAACCCCAAGAATTAATATATTTCTAATATTAGGCGTTTCTGGGGGGCAATATCGACATTATACATTGTGGTGTACTCCGGACACTTTCACCAACAGTATATTTCTATACTTCCTTCAAAACAATCTATGTGACACTATTTGTGTAAATTAGAAAGCTATCTCTCTTTATTTGCCATAGCACACATTAGTTGTAACTACTTTTGTAAAACTTTGAAAGACTCTTGAAGCAAATAAAACATGGCTTCAAGTTTTGATGCGGTAAAAAAATAGGATGACTCTTGCCACAGTTGCAAAAGCGTCTCACGTTCCCCGATACGCGTTGTGAGACAAAAGAAGATAAAGAAGAACAATAATCAAACTTGGTAAGTCAAACTTGGGCTCCCATCAAAAAGAAACTGAGCTTAGCAGAGAATTTTTAGGATACATGCTGGATAGCATGCTGACAATGACAGCCAACTTGAAAGTGATCATCTTGACTATGCTTCAAATATTTTAAATACTAACTATGTCATGTGAAGTATCAATCTTTGCTGAAAAAAAATATATAAGTAAATTACATTATATAAGTTTTTATTACTTATATGCAAGAAAGATGGACTAGAACTTACTGCAGAACCTGCACTCCACTTATGCATCACAAGTATACCCCAAGTGAATAATATGTGTTACCGCATGATCCGTAGCAGATTCGTCGATCTGGGACCAATCCTTAGAAATCTCTAATAGTATAGTAGACGCTTAAACAATAACCCTCCGATTCTCACCGTATGTCTTAATAACGAGTATACGCTGCAGTGGAGATCTGACCTGAGAGATATTATTTGGCAGACAGCCACGAAAATGATCTTAGCTCCCTTCGCCACACAAGTAGATTACAGTGTAAGGTTTATCTAAGAGCCCCCCACCAATATTATATCAGGTGGGCGTTTAACGGAATCTCCACCAAATGTGCGAGGTTATCTTAAGAGCCTCCACAATTTACAGCACTAGAATCTCCGCCAAGTCAGTGGGAGGTTCTCCTTGGCTTCTAAGAACCTCCGCCAAATTACTTACTAAATGAAACGCTATATATAAGTTTCTTTCAGTCAAAATCAGGTCATTCATTTTATTAAGTAACTACAGTTTATGGTCACGGTTATCTTGGTCAGGTTTTGTCTCGAGAATCGGGCCTCGATGAATTGCATGCAATTTTATTTATAATCTCAATGTAGATGCCTTATCAGCTCTAGTCAGTTGTCTCTGTGCCTAATTCTGCACTATCACAGAGAATAACAAAGAAGTCAAATATATCATCCACTTTCAACAAAAGGTGGACTTAGGTTCAGACTTCCTCTATTGTTAATTAATATAATATTACTAGAGCAACGACATAAAACAAAAATCAAGAACAGAACGACAATACCGAATTGTTATATAACTTGGTAATTTACGTCAGCTGTCACCTATAAGTGATACCAGTTTATGAATTACTACAGGACATTTGGTTATACACATTGTTCACATATTTAACTAACACGTAATATGGATTTTCATGTTATAATTAATTAAAATATCTTGCTTGATAATAATTTGTACATATATTTCCTTCCGCTGTTCAATATGGGCAATTTTTCAATCTGAAAACTGGAAGCGCCATCTCCTGGGCTTTTTGTGGTCAGAACTTGCTCTAAAGCAGTGGTTCTCAAGGTTTTCTTCCCCATGGACCAGTCCGCGAGACTGTCAACCTACAACGAATCGTTTCCATTCAAGTACCAACATGTATGATTTAACAACTCATTAAAATCAATTATCATAATAAAACCTAATACTAAAGTTATTTCATTATAGAACA
This sequence comes from Lepisma saccharinum, assembly GCA_022664845.1. NCBI lineage: Eukaryota > Metazoa > Arthropoda > Insecta > Zygentoma > Lepismatidae > Lepisma > Lepisma saccharinum. The sequence continues at coordinate 47,578 of JAGDQP010006087.1, forward strand.
GATAAAAATAAATTTTACAAATGTGCTATTTTTATTTTATTTTAAAGCTTAAAGGAAAATGGCTAATCCCGTAAGTATCCTGTAAGTAATCTATTCTTGCACTTTTTAAGGAAAAGATAGATAACTTGGAATACTACCGTTAGTCAGGAAAATAATCTTCATCGGACTTCATAACACTCTGCCACCTATCAGTCAGTTGTTGAATCAACCGCTGAAAGAAGTCATCGGTTTTGGATTCAAAGCACTGGGCCCAAGGATTCCACCAGGATTTTCAGTTTGGGGGGCGAAGTTAAAACTGGGAGAGTGTAAGTGGAATTTTGCGCGGTTTCCATCGGTTTTTGACCATAAAAAATTTAAACTTATGAGGGTGCTCTCGACGATTTGGGGGGTGACACTCTCCACAGGGAGGCGAGTCTGGCAGAATCACTGACTCGGTCACTGTTTTTCCCACGTCATCCTCATTTTGCAGTGTTTTCCCGGAAAAGTGGTTTTTCAGGCTGCGAAAAAACAATAGTCTGTTGGTGCAATATCTGGTGAAAACGCCGGGTGGGGATTCCGAACCACATTCCTCGAACGTAGCAAAGGTCCTTCTTGCCGTGTGTGGGCGCGCGTTATCACCATGGATGAGCACACCCTTGCGATTAACCAGAGAAGGACGTTTCTTCAACAATGCAGACCGTATGCGTTCAAGCTGCTGACAGTAGACATCTGCATTGATGGTCTGGTTACCTGGCAAGTGCTCAAAATGGATTATCCCACGGATATCCCAGCAAACACTCAACATCACTTAGCAGGGGTGGAGCCCACTGCCGTTTGCGTGTACTGTTGTGGTAGATGACCTACTTTTCATCCCCTGTCACCATTTTGTCCAGAAATCGATCACGTCTGTGACGGGTGATCAGGGCACTGGAGATGTCAACTTGCTGCTGCTTCTGTTGAGGCGTTAACACATGGGTATCCATTTCCTGAGTTTCAATACGTAGCCAAGGTCCTGCAAATGACGATGAACGATCGAATGGCTGACATGGAGTTCGCCGGCCAGTTCTTCAACAGTTTGCATTGGATTTTCCTCCATCACTGCTCGCCGGGCATCATTATCCGGCTGCTCAAGCCTCCCTTCTTGCAGTTTATCCGTGAGGTTGGTGTCCCCAGACCGAAACCTCTGGCACTTTCGCGCATCCACAGCACCCTGGACCATATACGGCATTGATGTTTCGTGCTGCTGCGCTGGCTGGAGTCCGTGGTGAAATTCATACAGCATGACAATCTTTATGTGCTCCCCGATACTGCCATGACCAAACACAAGTCACACTTCTAAAATGTGGAGTAGACTGTTCTCCTTCTACACACTTCTGCAAAATTAAGTGTCCTATATGACTCAGCTAAGGCACGTGCCGTCTGCTTCACTATTCGATCGTCAGATGGCGCCATTGCAGTTGTCATCGCACATACATTACTTATAGGATAACCCGATATTTAAGCTCAGGAGATACGTAATCACAATTCCCTAGTTTACACTAATTTACATTAGTTGTAAGCAGTGTTTCTTTCAAGGAACTCAATAGTGTTAGATTTTTTTATTTCTCCATGGAGTAAGAAAACCAAGTTCCAATAGGCTAGGTTCATATTATTAGTTCTTGGGGACTTTCTCGGGTGCATTTTTCGTGCCATGGGGAATAATATATTACCCCGGTCACTCCTATAAAGAGACACATGGTAGTAGGCCTTAAGCAGTCCTATGTGTTTGATTAAATGGCAGTTAAAAATAGAAAGCTGTTATACTTACTCGGGTCCAAACGTAAGCTGCATCCTGAAACTCGTAAAGGTTTCAATGTGTTGTCAATAGATGGCCTTCCACAACCTTTACAGAAACAAATAAGAAAATATAATTAAAACTTCTATTCTGATTTGGCAAGAAAAATAAAAGTACATGTCTATATCTATCAATCCATCTATTTATCTATCTACATATTGGATTGGAGTTACTGGTCTCACATCAAGCACCTCCCAAGATGGCGAATAGGGGAATTGTCCACTAGGTATGGGGAGTACCGGAAATATTCCGAGCCGGCCCAAAACCAGTCCCCACATAGCTGTGAAACTTGATATTGTGTTGAACTTGAACAAGCATGAAACAAACGTCTTGGAACAACTGGTTCTTATAACTAGGGAACTCAAATTGCGTCCCCGTGTCCAATATCGTTCCCTTAAGGTACTGCCGGTTAGAGTACATGTGCACTTGGCAAGGTAAACAAGCCAGTTTGTAAAAGTAGTGTTCCAGGCTGTTGTGGTTCTTTGATATGAGTTTTCGTTTTCCTGTAACAATGAGTTTTTGGAATGTCATTATTAGTAGTCAATATATGCCTAGTTTAAACGCAGCTGTTATATGTTCTGTATGTCATTGGCTTAGGTAACGCAGTCAATTAAATGATATGTGTGTTATGTACCGTCAGGTTGACTGGTTGAGAAGGCAGGGACTGCTATTTTCATTTACGAGTTGTGCCTAATTTCACCCTTTCCTATTCCTAATATCGTCCCCTGAATAAAATCTGAAACATATACTTCCGCGTGGTAAACCGCGTGTACTTTATTTGTGCTACATCTTCAATGCATATTTGTTGCTATTCTTTTGCAAGTAAACTACATATTATCTCTAAATTTTGCTAAATGCATGGTTTTCATTTTCTATCGATAGAAAATATTTTGTGTTAATTCACTAGATATTCTTTTCTGAAATGCATTTTTGTAACTCATATGGAAAAAATAAGCAAAACATATTTGCAAACTCATAATTGCCTACTTTTTATCGTATTTTATGGGAAACGAAAATTAGGAACACTTTTTGTGATCTTGCTGCAAGTAGGTACTTTTGCAATTATGTTTTCTTTTTTGCGGTGGGGGTGGGGGCACTTGCTTATACAGGCAATCTGGCATAGTTTCCACGTAAAGGGAACATTAGCGCTTGTACTGTCAATTAACGAGCTGTTCCATCATTTCATACTGTCTCCAGATACTAAAGTATGCTTAGGGGACGAAACTTCGGCCCTCTACGTTACCATAAGAAATGAATCAGAAGATAATTAATACTTACTGTCATATGGAAGAGAAGACACGAAGCAACCACATAGAGCTTCAGTAATGTTTTGTATTATTAGAGTTAGACACACGTCTCTTGATGTGTCCAATGAAGACGAACATGATTTGGGTCTAAATACTCCTTGAGATAATTCACTGTTGTCGATCTGCAAAATAATAATGCAGGGTGAGCATAACGTCTTTTACTGATTTTAAAAATTATTACATAAAAATGTGCTTGACAGAAACATGATGTTGTTTTGGAAACTGTTCCAAAACTCAACATTTTTTATGGGGACTCGTTCAGGTTCTAAATCGAAGATACCACCCCGATACATGCCTGGTGTGCCTGAGGAAAACATTGGGAAAACCAGGACAGTCAGGCGCTGGTACCGAACCGAGGACCCCCCGAATACGAAACCAACGCTCTACCAAGTAAATTATGGCCGCTGGGAACAAAACATACTCGTATTGATGTAACATGTACGAACACACACAAATATTTGTCTGCAAAGAGAAAAATCTTCATTTATCTCCATATGTGAGCATCATATATTCTTCATATGATGCTCACATACGTCTTTTTTCTGTGTCCGTTGAATATATAAATGATAAACGTAAATAACATTACTTACTCTATGGCTTACGGAACTTGCAAGTTCATCGCCACAGTAACAAACGTTCACCATAGGGTTCTATCCTTGGCAAGCTCAAGCCAGTTTTCATCACAAACACCTACTTCTCGAAGATCCCTTCCAACGTCGTCTCGGTCTTCCCAACGGTCTCTTTCCATCCTGTTTTCCAACCAAGATGGAAGAAAGTCTTAATTTTACTCCCATCCGAGTTACATGGCCTACCCGTTTTAGTCATCGCGATTTCATTATTCTTACAACATCGAGTGAGTAAGTCCGTGAAGTTCTTCATATGCAGTCTCCTCCATTCCCCAGACATCTCGTCCCGTTACGGCCCGTTTATCTGTTCAAATACACGTAATTTATGTTCATCTGCTAGGGTCGTACTCCAACACAACCGTAAAGTATTACCGGCAGAGTAACCGTTCTGTATATTTTCAAATTTCAACTTTCTTGATATTAATCGCGAGGTTAGTAGTTTCTGGACTGAATAGAAAGATGCGTTGCCCGATAGTAAGCGACTTTTTATTTCTTCCATTACCTCGTTTTTGCTTGTTACGTATGTTAAAAAAATGACATTTGTGGTTTAAGAGAATATGTTCAGCCATTATATGTATATCGGAGAGAACTAAACACGAGTAACAATCAAGTAAGGCTTGCAGAAAATAAAATGAAGGAAATTTAATGGAAACATTTATGAACGAGGGAAAAAAAAACTAAAATATTGAGGCATTGTCTAATTTAATCATAATAGATAGATGCAACTTCAGTTGAAGCGTACACTGACATGAATTCACTGACTGTTTTCCATGTGTATATGGAAAACAGTCATATTAAAGGGGAAAATACAATTATTAAAAAAAAAAAACACAATCCTACACTTACTGTGGTCTACCCTTGTTATCAGGGCCTAAAATTCAACGAAATCACAGCTCCACACTGGTAAAAATTTTATATAGTATAGAAAAACTAGTTTAGTCAGCATTTGTTTTGACATATAATCAGTGTTCTGTCCAGTACATCATGTTTACCTGCGACCAAATAAATATTATTATTATTATTATTATTATTATGTAGGAAAATTTTGGCATTCAGAGCAAACAAAATTAAAGGCACATTAGGATACATATTTAATTGTATTGTATTAAACCATAAAATACAGGAAACAAACCGGATTTTTCTCCCATGAAACTTACGAACGGATAATATTTCCTGGGTTATGATTGGTTGTTGAGAGTCTACGGTGCTTCGGCTAATTTTTTGGCGGTTATTGATGTATGTTATCTCTGGTAGTACATATTTCTATAACGGATTCAAAGGATCGTGTAATTTTTATCTACGAAACAACACATTTCATTATATCGGAAAAGTGTAATGTCCTATTTGAACAACAGATAAACGTGCAGTTAGTTGCATATTTTAAAACTATATGAATGCAACCAAAAACGTTTGAAAATTAAATATAGTTAAAAAGTTCCTTCACCTCAAAATTGGCAATGGTTTTCCCTGCCATCTAGGAGACACCTATACGTATTAACTCTGGCTTAATATCATATACTGGCAGTTATATGGAATTGAGTACCCATTGCATAATGAATGTATTGAATCAGTAAGACTTAGTTTGACACACTAAACGCGTTTAAATGCATAATCCGAGAAAAGTAAGGTACTCACATTAATACCACTCCACACTTTAAGAATTATAGTTTTACACTCCTTTCCTACAGTTCCACAAAGTGTGGAGTACTCCACTCAATTTTAGGCCCTGCAGTTGTTTTTTATAACTAATTTTCTTTGAGCTTTATATAATCATATCGACTTTTTACATTACCAAGTGAAAGAAAATTTCACTTATAGAATAACTCTTTTTCTAATTTCGTAACAAAGACTGTTTCCCATTTGAGTAACTGAAAATGAAAAACACATTGAAGTTTCAAACAGATACATGGTAAACTTAAACGTAAAAATTTCCTTAACCTCTCCAAAAGTAAAAACAAATCATATTGTATCTTACCATTTCGATCGCAATTTTAGAAATTATCTTGTATCCGGGGAAAATGGTATGAGGTTTGGTCATCATTATGGATGCCTCTGCTAACGACATATTGTCAGTCAAGTAATACATGTGTCCCTCAGAGATTCCTGTGTGAGGTGCAATTGTACGATTGTACTCTACACAAAATAATAAAACACAATAATTATGAAAGCATTTTACCAGCGTAATATTAATATTTACATACGTCATGTGAATTGAAATACACAATGAATGACGAATTGTACTCATTGAATGCTGTTTAAGTAAACACAAGGTGGTGATTTAGTGGTGATTGTACTGGTTCGAAGAATGTGTATACTTCCATCTTTCCAGTAATAAATTAAATCTTCTTGTCAGTATTCATTAACAGTACTTTATTACCTTCCATTGTTTCCAAATAAAAGTGTGTTCCCTTTCGTTTGTATAGCCCTGAATATTTCTTAAAGTTCAATTTATCCAGGATATTTCAATCTCATAACGCTGTTTACGGAGCGTCCCAGAGCGCTGTTTACGGAGAGTGAATAATCTATGAATTAGAAACCGAAAACTGTTAAAGTATTCCAGTATTTGATTCCAACGACTTTACTTGCTTTCTACCTATTAAAGGAGTAAAGAAAGCGGAGAAAATTAAGTGGAGGAGTCTTCATTAAGTGAAAAATGTTTAAGTCCCTTTCAGTCGCCGACAATGAAAATCAAAGTCTAACCTGATCACTAACCCACCTTCGCTTCGCTCGCCCGGTATCACGTCTGTGAAGCATCTATAGTTCCGATGCGTGCTAAGATGTTGTGAACATACGCACAATTATTATTAACTAATATCATCAAATGCCAATGTTTTCTGAAATAAAAAAAGTTATCCTGCCCGGGATTCGAACCTGAACCTCTTTAGCACCGAAACAGGAACGATTTCGAAAAGGTATTTGCAGCACATACTGTAACACTTTACGCAACGGTGGAACTGAATCGGCGAAAGCAACTGGAACAATGAACGAACAGTACCTGAACTGGGGAAACGATAGGCCTTCCATATAACCTATAACTTTAGGTTTGTTCGGGTGGGCTGCATTACTTGAACTAGTGAACACTTGTGGGTTCGAGTGGGTGGTGCAGTTTGCACCTTAACTGTTTGGATGGCCGGAGCGAGTGCATATAGTGTAACCACTTTCTGCCTCTGCTCGGGAAAGAATGTAAACGAGTACAGACAATTCACAGTCGTGCTACGTTCCCAGTATATGTATGTAATGAGAGAAGAGAATGAATCTCACTTGAGATAACTTCACTTGTTCTTGGGCTTCTGCCCAAGCCGCATCGAAACCACCTTAAGGTAAGCGGTTTTGGTCCACTCTTTTTAGAACCACCTTAAGATAGGCGGTACCGGTACTGTAATAAAGAGGTTATTCGCATTATGTGCGTTTCTCTATAGCTGATTTCCTATTGTATACATCCTTACATACATCCCGAAGTTTCCCCTTCCCACTTAAACAAATACAATATAGTTTTAATCGAATGTGTTTTGGGATGTCAGTTAATTTACTAATTAAACTTTGCCTTTAAGTACAAATCCCACGTCGACAGCCGGAGCTTAGTAACAACATCAGTGATAATTCTCTGCAAACTATATAGAATCGATTGGGGTAGCTCGCGGACGTTACATACTATTGACATGAATGACTGGCCCATTTTACCGTACCGGTTGGTCAAAATGGGGACAACTGACTGTTTTGGAAAATGCAATTTCCTTGAGAAACGAAAACAGCACTGAAATGTTTAACTATATCTCTGTGCAGTAGAAGAATATGTTTCATTGGAGCCAAAGAAATTCTTCTGGTTAGTTCCTTACTAAATACAAGTAAAGTTACGCCTCCCCGTTTTCTCCAACTAACTTATTTTTATCATTGCAGTATTTTGATTTAGTTAGGTATTTCGGAGGAAGATCTAAAACGCACCCCTTAAGAACCCTGCACTACTAAATATTGAACTAATGATGAACATAAACATATCTTTGGAACACAACTTTTATTGTAGTATATTTGTTCGTCATATAATTCACGTTAGTAATAGAATTACCAATGCCTTGAAAGAATGTAGATTTTCTACGCAAAGCTTCCAAACTATACAAATAAGCAACACAAGTTCATCATCTTAATTAACTCAGTTTCCATCGTAGTTATGCATATTAATTCGTTCATGCACAGTATAAAAGGGGACCCTCATAGTCACATTAGCAAGATCACACAGGATCCAAATCGGGAAACAAGCGCCGGATCAAAACAGCCTAAACGCCGAACATATTAAAGCACTCCGGACGCTCCCTAGTGGAGCCTCATGACACTTCACAAACGAAAGGCGCCCATTTCCCCTAAAGAAGGGTAAGAAAGGAAGAAAGTGAAACTTCACGTTCACGTGGATAAGTGGGTAACACTCGCAAAGAGTCTACAATGACACCCAGACTGGAAGCTGGTTAGCTGGACCAACTCAAACGGGTCACTCGAGAGCTACGACACAACTTCACCAGCCGAGGTCATGACCCACGACCGCTCAACTGACGAGAAAGATAAGGAATCAGACTAACGAATCTATATTAAAATATTATCTCTTATCCCAGGACATACAAGTACCGAAAGATCCCGAAGACGGAGCACGCATTTACCGAAAGATAACTAAATCCGAAGCATAGCACATAGATAGACATAAGTCGAAACGATGGAAAAAGGGGGGAGACAGAGAAGGAAAGAATTCCCCACCCCATCTGAGAAGAACGCAGAGAACAACCCACATCACCACACACAAAATGCCAGAGTAGCGCAAGCCTCCATACACACAGACAAATGACTGGAAGCGATAAACTACAGTTTATCCATGATCACACGTAAGTCACCGAAGTTAACCTTTAAAACTAAAATAAAAGCGGTGACAAAAGAAATATTGTAAATTTCTTTAAAATAACGAGTACGTAACACACACACACACACACACACACACATACGAACCAACAATGGATCGTGCACTACAGTAAGACCTGCAGTTGAAAACATATCAGATCCAAAAGTCCAAAACACGAGAAAGAAAATTTATTCACTGGAATTTCAAAGATGTCTTCTTTCGATTAGCGACATTTAAAGCACACAATTTGGACGAGAAATTAAAGTCTCCAGGATCCTCGAACTGGTTAACGGACATGGACTGCTAATTCTTAGTTTAGACTAAATTTAGATTACCTGTACAGGTCCACTGATTTTATACGCGAAAGGAATAATTTCGACATAAACTGTAATTAATTTCTTGGAGTGTCAGTGGCCTTCTACTTTTTCATATATCTGCAGAAACCATAAATACGAAAACGATACGCCTACTCTCTCTCAACAATTGAAGAACTAGAGCGCAGCTCAAAACAACACCAGAACAGATCTCGGTTTCCAACCAAATAAAACCAACAATTCTACCATTTTGGCACACTGACCGAAAGATCAAAATGATTAGGTATTTTAAAACTGAAAATAAATGAAATATGAATTAAGATAATAAATTTAATAAATATTTACGAGGAAGGATTCTTCTTGGCGGCGAGATATGCCAATAATAAGAAAACACATAACTAAGATGATCTAAGATCCTGGTCCATTAACGGAAGCTGACACTATTACCCAATCAGAAGATGAGTAATAAAAGGAAGACTGAAGGAAGATACGTCATAAAGTAGTTCAAATAAAAAACATTGCGCCAGGATAAATAAAACAAAAGAAAACGAAACCATATACCTTTGCTCGAAACATAAAAAGAAGATGGTCAAAGAATATTGATGATACTGAGATCACTACAGTAAAAATCTTTTAACTTTGAAGCTCGATATAGTAAAAATTATGACTATAACAATTAGAATGCAAACGAAACGGAGCTTCAAGACCGTTTCAAGTAATTAGTAAAAACTCTTTTGCTTATTATTATCCTAAACACCTTGTATTCTCGACATTAATCTTGTCTTCAAAGGGATTCTGGATAACTTATTGTGTAAACTTACGATGACGACAATATAATCAAAATAAAGACAATTGAAATAACCGCGCAGCAATTACATATTCTGGAATTCTACATAGTTGTCAGTTCATAAAGAAATATTAAATACATAATGAGATGTTGATAACACAGCAGTGGTTTTACAATTATTTGTAAAAACTATTAATTCTAAAAAAAATTATAACCGGGAAAAAATCCAGATGTTAACGTACCGATCTCATCTTCCTTATTGTATCTGAGTATGAAGGCAAACTCGAAAATCAAAGGCGAGTTTCGTTTTATTGGTATCTTTGTGCTATAGCATATGCCATGAGTACTGTACGTTGGTTTCATATACTGGCAACACTGAGTTGCATTCATCATGTGGTAATCATAAAAGCAGCCAAGTATTATGTCTTCACACCTGTAAAATAAAAAGAATAAAAGTAATAATTTCATTGCATGTGATTTTAAACTCGAAGTTTCATCTAATTTATTAGTAGAACAGAAACATTTTTTTTTTAGTTCATTACAAGCTTTCTAAAGTGTAATTTACGTTAAGTTGTATGAACCATTTGCTGAATATTTCGGTAACAAAATGATGAGTGCCAAAACTAACTATTGTATAAACAAATTAAGTTAATGAGATACAGAGACTACGGACAATCATTATGAGAAAATGAAATAACAGACAACTGTTGATATTGTAGTAGCAGATTCTTTTTCAAAACCAACTAACCGGCTCTGACGCCATCTTGTTCCAATTTCGCGTGTTCCCACTGTAAATACAACGACCACACCACTTTTTGTAAGGTTCTAGCGTCTTCCAGTGGCAAGACGTTGACTTACTGAATAAAGAAAAAATGGATTCGAATCCCGGCGGGGAGCAGGCTTTTGAATTATTTTTTCTTTCAAAATATACAGGGTGTAACAAAAGTTCCTTGTCATAGGCCAACTTGGTTATGAGTACAGATACGAAGACATGTCAGAGGGAAAAGTGGCTGGAAATGATCGGTTTGCAGTCTAAAAAAGTTGAATTTTCCAAATCAGACCAGCCGTTTGGGCTCCACACTTGTGGAGCGCCCAATGGGAACGAAAAATGCAACGTTGCCAGTCGTACTGTGATAATCATAGGCGCATTATGTCATGTAGTAATGAAATGGAAAGCAAGGAAGAAGTATGCCGGAGAGAAGGAACAAGAATACTACACATCTCGGTTGCAATCATTACCGTAGTGGGATGCAGGAGCGGGTAGGGGTAGGGGTGATGAAATTCGTAACGCGTTAAAAGTTGAAAGTTGTAAATGTCATAACATTTGGGCCAAACGTCACAGGTGCGTTTCGGACAACAAAAGATGAAAGAACGTTCCAATAAACGGGTCCTACGCCGCCTCGTTTTCAAGATACAATGTTGCCAACTTGGAATCCAAAATCGCCTCCTGACCAGTGGAATTGAAGACAAAGATGTAAAAATACTTCTAGAGGTTATTCCTGACACCAAAACAAGCAATAAAGTCCTCTTGAGGTTGTCGAATTTCGGTGGCTGTAAGAGATACAGGGTTACCAACGTGGAATTCACAATCGACGTCTGACGATTGGAATTGACGAGAAAGACGTGGAACCCTTCGGTAGATGATCTCTGGGATCATAACAAGCAAGAAAGTCCTCTTGTATTGTGTTCGAATTCCTGTGCGTGTAAGAAATACAGGGTTGCCAACTGTGTGAGGCATTATCGAGTGTCACCTTAAAATAATTTATGAAAAAGGCAGCAAATGACAAATGTACGCTTGTAACCTGATATCTACGGGAGGGGGACACGTGACCAAGCAGACATCAGCAGTGTCGCACAAGCAATGTTGTCACTCCAACACAAACGCATAGTTTTTTAACTGGAACAGATACCTTTTATCGCATGAAAAGCTGTGGTATAAGTAGTGAATGAAATTAAGCGAAAGTTGATTTGTCAGTGTTGCCAACCACGGTAGCTATGAAGCTCGAACATGGAGAAAGTACGGTGTCTGTATCGAGAAACGAACAAATGTAGCACAACACCAATACTGTAGAATGAAAGACTGCAATGTAGGGAGTAAACAACAGAATACACAGCATGCAGTGCGTAACGAGTGTGACAGAGGAACCACTCAAAACGGTACAGTTGTGAATAGCGTAGAAAGAAAATGTCCCATATGATTTAATGTGGAAAACGTCACGTACATTGTTACTATACCTCAACAATCCGGATGGTGTTTGTGTGGAATCGACATCTTGAACGTTTCCCGAGAGATACGAAAATACCACTTTTCGGATTGCAACATTGCATAATAACCCTCCATACCCTCCAAACCATAGAAACGATGCTTGAATATGCTTTCTGTACCTTGGATGTGTGATTCTCATTCACACATATGCCACTAAACCCGACATTGAAAATCGTGAAAGCATAAGCATCGCATGTCAATGTGGGATTCGAGCCCACGCACCTATCCACTCCCCAAGGTAACGCATTGTCACCGTCCATACTTAGACACAACACTACGAAGTCATGGTACTTTATGTCATAAGTGTACCTGGTGTGACTGAGGGAAATACACTGAAATGCACTGTGTGATTGAGGAAATGCCCGAACTCTACCATGGGCATGAGAAAGACACCTAAATTTCGTGACTGGGATTATGAAAGCAAGGCAAAACATGGATACCTTCATCGGGATTGTCCTGGTTTCGAACCTGCACAGCCTCAGATACGTGCAATACAAAATAGATGACTAATAGTTTAATAGCAATACCTGGGGTTGTTGCAATGTTGCAATAACATTTGTTCGTTTCTCGATATGGACACCGTACTTTCTCCATGTTCGAGCTTCATAGCTATCGTAGTTGGCAACACTGACAAATCAACTTTCGCTTAATTTCATTTACTACTTATACCACAGCTTTTCATGCGATAAAAGGAATCTGTTCCAGTTAACAAACTATGCGTTTGTGTTGGAGTGACAACATTGCTTGTGCAACAATGCTGATGTTTGCTTGGTCACGTGTCCCCCTCCCGTAGATATCAGGTTACAAACGTACATTTGTCATTTGCTGCCTTTTTCATAAATTATTTTAAGGTGACACTCGATAATGCCTCACACAGTTGGCAAACCTGTATTTCTTACACGCACAGGAATTCGAACACAATGCAAGAGGACTTTCTTGCTTGTTATGATCCCAGAGATCATCTACCGAAGGGTTCCACGTCTTTCTCGTCAGTTCCAATCGTCAGACGTCAATTGTGGATTCTACGTTGGTAACCCTGTATCTCTTACAGCCACCGGAATTCGACAACCTCAAGAGGACTTTATTGCTTGTTTTGGTGTCAGAAATAACCTCCCGACGTTTGTTCACATCTTTGTCTTCAATTCTACTGGTCAGGAGGCGATTTTGGATTCCAAGTTGGCAACCCTGTATCTTGAAAACGAGGCGGCATAGGACCCATGTGTATTGGAACGTTCTTTCATCTTTTGTTGTCCGAAACGCACCTGTGACGTTTGGCCCAAATGTTATGACATTTACAACGTTCAACTTCTAACACGTTACGAATTTCATCACCGCTACCCCTACCCGCCCCTGAATCCCACTACGGTAATGAGTGCAACCGAGATGTGTAGTATTCTTGTTCCTTCCCTCCGGCATACTTATTCCTTGCTTTCCGTTTCATTACTACATGACATAATGCGCCTATGATTATCACAGTACGACTGGCAACGTTGCACTTTTCGTTCCCATTGGGCGCTCCACCAATGTGGAGCCCAAACGGCTGGTCCGATTTGGAAAATTCAACTTTTTGAGACTGCAAACCGATCATTTCCAGTCACTTTTCCCTCTGACATGTTTTCGTATCTGTACTCATAACCAAGTTGGCCTATGACAAGGAACTTTTGTTACACCCTGTATATTTATATGTTCATATTTATTATTAATAATTGCTTCCTTGCATTTTTTGTACATTATCTTATATTAATAACCATGGGAACGTGGAGGTTAGGTAAGGTTAGGTGTGGTCATGTATCTTTACATTTTCCACTCTCGGAGCCGGTCAATCAGCGCGTGAAAAAAAATGCATTGCAGTACATAAAATGTCGGACATGATACAATGAAAATACTTCGTAAGAGATGAAGTTTTATGATCAGATTAATAGATCATTTCAGACTGGATATATAGGTTATTACGGTAAAAATAACGTAGAGATCTTGACAATTATTAAGAAGTATGAAATCCCGATATTATTACGATGGATTGTTTAATAAATGATAAGAAGTTCAGTATCTTAAATCTGTTCTATTTTTTTATGAATATCTTATATCAGTACAAGAACCCCTTCGGGGTAAAGGGAAGAGTGACGCAAGAATTATACTCACAAAGGAAATTATATCCATTTTGCGAGTGACTTTGTTTGTGTCACTATGGTGGAAGTGTTTCCCTTGTAATAAAATTAAGAGACTTGGTATCTCCAACCTTCCGCCATAGTGACACAAACAAAACCACTCGCAAAATGGATATCATTTCTTTTGTGAGTAGATTTCTTGTGTCACTCTTCCCTTTACCCCGAAGAATTTTTTGTACTGATATCACTTATTTTGTAAGGCTGCACATTAAAAAAGAGTGCATGGTCTTCATACAAAAGATCGATTTTGGACCATGGGAGGTTTCGTATCTCGAAAACGGTAACTCCTATTGAAAAAATAAGCATCATCTTTCCTCTACGAAGCCCACAATTGACCCCCAAACCCCCTTGGTACCAACCATTTGGGGCTAAAGAAAAAAGACAGACAGAATGACAGACACACTTTTCTATCATTTTTGAAAATTCTGTCATTGGGCTACAAAAAGTCATAAGTTTTTAACCCCTTTACCGATTTTGATGTGTTATCTCCATTTGAAAAGTATTGAAGCGTAGATTATGATCCCGAAGTTTCGGCCGCCTATATCGTTTGGGGTCAGTGCTATCATCAGAAATGTGAAATTCTTAGTTTTTCTTCAAACCGCCTTAGGGAGGTCCTACCGACCCAATTTTTTTCCTGTCTTGGTATTCCAAAGAGCTTTTAAATGCAGGTTCAAGCATCAAAATCGGGGTTTTAGTTCACTAGATCCGAAATTAGCTAACAGAGTCCTTTGTCAGCGTTACTCGAAGACCTACCGTTCTTCATGATATATGGATCAACTTTAGATACTCCGAGTATTTTTTAATGAAGTAAGCTATTAGTTTAAGAAATACTCGGCATGAACTCTTGTCAATAGCAAATGATTACTTTAAGAAACTATTACCAAAAAATACAAAACATAACTTCTTTTATGAACTATCTGCTGAATATTTCGGTAGCAAAACTTACAAAATTAAAAGTTAGGGAACAAAAAGTAAGCATAATGTCACGAAACTGTTACCAGAATAGTAGGATTACCATAATACTTGGGGACTAAATATGGACAAATTATCATAAAGGTTATTTACTTAAGTAGAATGGAATTCCTAACAATTACTTGCAACGCCAACATGAAATACACACTTAATATTAATTGTCTACATTTGTATCTCTGCTATTGCCAAGGTGGAAGGTCCTTCTGGTCATTACGTTTCAATACATTTGTATCTCTAAACCATTACTAAGCGATAACAAACATGGTAGGAACATTGCTAGCCAATAACTAATATTAGGCGATACCACAGTTTAATACTGTAGGAACAGCTTGCATTTATGTGCAACGCAAAATTTCTTATAAAAGGTGTGATATGGACACGGTTCGCCATTGAAAATGTAACACCAAGATGGAGGCATCGGATTAATGCAAATTTTGCAAAATATGTAGAGCATGAACATATAAACAACTTGATAAGATGGATATGATAGATGGATGGATAAGATTAGCACGACAACTCTCTGATGCATCAGAGGCGCCGGGTACGTCATCTAGGAACCAATCGGAGGAACGCCAGAGTGCCACAGTGCAGTGGTATACAACTGTTGGTGTGACGTGAATGTGTGTATATGTCGACAGATATTTCGTCGTCGAATGAGGCCGCCTTTGACCGCGGAAGAATGATAGCCTATCGAAAGTGCAGTTTTTTCCTTCCGTGACATTGGTGCCGTAAGCGACGGAGTGTGTCCTCAGTGCTTTGCATACGGACTCCATGATTTCCCCAAGGCACTACGCAACGACATGCCGGATCCCACCGACCGCGCCATACCACGGTCCGCAAGGTCGGCTTGTACGTATGGTTCTGGCCGATCGAACAGCCACATCCCGAACACTGATGCATGCACTTTTGGATATTGCACAGCGCCCAGAGTTCCCACGAACAGTTCTACGTCGTCTGGCAAAGCGGGGCATATTTGAACGGTGCCCATTGCTGTGGCTTCCGCTACTGCACAGCATAGGTATGCGCGACTACAATGGTGTCGCGCATGGAGAGCGGAATAGCAGGACATCCTCTTTTCGGACGAATCCGGCTTCTGTCTGCAGTATCATTATGGCTGCTTCCGTATCTGGCAGTACTGTGGCACTATGCTGGGAGACGCCTGCGTTTTGCATCGCCACGGCGGTCCGGCACTGGGTGTTATAATGTGGGTTGCTATTGGATTTCATGCCCGCTCTTGTTTCCTACGTATTGACAAACATGTGACCAACCAACGGCACATTGACAATGTGTTGGACCCTGTTATTCTCTTAGTACAGCCCTACTGCGAACCACACTCTAGCAGGGATAGTGCGCCCGCATTTGGCATGTGATGACCTACTCTTCCTGCCTAGACAAAATGTTCCCCTGCTTCCTTGGCTGGCGCGTTCAACTGATCTCTCGCCGATTGAACACGTCTGGTCCATGACTCCATAACGCCTTTCACGCCAACGAGCTCCCCAGCTACAATTGATGAGCTGTGGCATCGTATCGAAGACACATGCCTTGCCATACCCCTGGACAACATCCAAGGGTTCATCCACTCTATGCTTCACCGTGTTGGAGTCGTCCTGAATGCCTTTGATTTGATAAAGAAGATCACAAGCTTACTTATATACGCATTCATTTTTAATTATTTAAAACTCTACGCTTGTAGTAACTTGCATGACATGTTTTAATATTCCGGACGGGCATGCAACCACAAAGTAGATCAAAATATACCTGTTCTGGGACAGCGAATTGGTAGTTTTTTATTACTCATTTTCCCTTTCATGTTCAAGAAATTCCTGAGGTGGTGAATTCCCTTACGGAGCATTCCCATAGTTGCAATTTTTTGGTTCATATAAAGAATATATACCTTATGGTCGTTCTTAAACTCAACGAATCCTATGGTGGTGTATGAACTTTTTCGTGGGGATTCCTACTGTAGTTGCAATTTCGTTGGGATTAAAAACGACACAGGGTGTGTTCTGGTCACCGTGAAAATACTAAAGTCCCGTGATTGAACTGTAAGCGTCTGTGCTATTTCCGTCATCACGACTATTGTAATATTGGAACATTGAAAGTTCCTGCTGCGCTACTCAGCTACTAAGGCGTGACCCTAACCACCATTGGTCACAACTCACAACTGTACGGACACGCACAGAACCTTTAACATACGGATTGTCCGTACAAAATACGGACATATGGTAACCCTAACAATAGGTTATCGTGTGGTTTACCATTGTAGTGTAGTGGTGATTTGTGTATGTAAGAATTTAGGTGCGTAGTACAGTCGAAAGAAATATACTTAATAATTAAGTTTTTCTCGTGAAAAACAAAAGGTTACGGTTTGGTTAAATAAGTGCGTGAATGGCAGATCTGAATCGAGGAAACTAAAATTCACATAATTTAATTATATTATATAAAGATGTATCCGAAACACCTTATTTTACGGTATGGTTACATGAATTGGCCTACCCGCTCACCCGAGCATATCAGTTTTATCCCCTGTAGGGCTATCGGAAAAGCAAGGTATACGAAACACGTCTAGTCACCAGAAGCAGGGCAATCTAATTACTATAGATGAAATCCAAAGAACTTGCTGCACAATGTTTCCCACGTCAAATGGTCATGTCGCGTTTACATTCTTTCTCGCATTAAAACAGCTGTTTGTATCAAACTCCATGAAATTATCTTATCTTTTTTTGGCATCATTAAACAGTGCCTTTGAGCAAATATAGAGTTGTACTCGCATTTTTAAAACCCTTAAGATTTTTTCGTCCTACATTTGAGCCGCCTTAGCATTGATAGATCGTTGCCATCATTAAGAAGGCTTTGCGTTCGTGCCCAACAGCCGACCATGATGACTGAGGATTTTCACGGTTCTTCCTTATACTAGGTAGGGATTGTACCTTTAAACTAGAGTCTTGCCGATATCCTTCCTAAATCCTCTTTCCTGCCCTATTCAGACCTGAACCAAAGTTCTCTTCATATATAGAATTCAAATAGAAAGCTTTGAACATACATAAAAAATGTTTTTCAAGTTTAGGGATGAGTAATACGTGCATAAAACAGTGTAGTGTAAATAAAACTATGTTATTATTCTTGTAGAATGAAATTTATATCCGGTTCGAACAAGTTAATTTGCCATTATGACCCTTTAAAGGTAAAATTGCCTCAGAACATACTCAACAATAATGATTCATTTAATGTTTATTATAGTTAATAAAAGATTAATTCATTAATAAAATGGATTATTACCTACATTTTTAGTGTGCAGATGTTTCCTTTAGCCCTGTTTAAATGACATCTTTACTTACATTTACAACCTATTGTGCGAGTTGACCTAACACGCATTAGTGAAATATTTAAAATTAATTAGAATTCTGACTAGTCTTAACTTCCACAATTTGTCTCATAAATTCTCCAAAATGTATAATAGAAGCTATATATCAATAACTGTAATAAGAAAGATGACGTCATACACAGATCAGTTCAGTATACTTATACTTTTAGCCTTGGCTGTGGTGTACAATCTGTATGCTATGTCCACTGCATGACGTCATCGCAACAAAAGTGTAATAATCTGTATAGGTATTAAAAGCGTAATAACTCAGCCCACCTGGAGAAAGAGCTGTTGCAGAAATGAGACGATCAAATCTTACGTAAGTTTACATAACTCCATCGTTCATTGCCATCACCTGGTATTAGTCTCATAAGAACTTATTCATTACGATGTAATTATAGAACCTCCAGACTAGAGATACGACTTTCTCAAAATTATATCCATCAAGAAGTAAGAGATCAGTATCTCTTCATTCCTGCAACTGTCTTGTAATACCTCAAGAAATCAGGTGAGTTGAGAGTGTTTATTTATTTTCAGTATTTTCAAAATATTTTGTATAGACTTGTTAAGTTTTAACATAACGGAAACTTAAACCTAAATTCTTAAATTACATTCTCTGGTAAGCCTTTAAAACCTTTCAGAAGTGATAAAATACTCTCGCACATAACTTCTCCCAAGTGCCACCGATTTTAACCGGGTTCATCTTAACATAAGCTAATGTATGTACAGAAAGTCGTCCCTACAACATAATTGGAGCACGCTGAGGTCTTTTCCCTATTCTCTTGGAAAAATACAATACCCTCACTGTCTCTAATATGGTATTTTATTTGACGGAGGTATCTTCTTTAAGGGCTGCGACATGGTTCCTTCTGGACTTTCAGTCGCATATTTTAGTTAAGAAGTGGAGGAGGTTCCCTCAGAAGATAAACATGGATGCTTATTGATATCAGCTGCTGTTGGTTTTTCCCTTATATAGGGTAAAGTCGGGAGAATTTGCACAGTATGAGAGATTGCGCAGGTCCTGAAAGGGCGGGAAGAAATTCGACTGATGTGTTGCGACTGAAGGACAAATGCATACGTTACTAGCAGACTCGTCACTTAAATTCCTATGTTGATAGAAGGTGGTCGCTGAAACTTATCATCAATTTTGTGCATCTACGTCACAAGTGAATTGCTGACTTTTCATGTTTAGAAATAGAATTTAAAAATAAAGAGAACCTACTTCCACAGAGCCTTAAGAACTGATCAAAGTTTCAGAAGAACGAGAACTGAAAAAATTTGTAGCCACTGTATTAATAAGAGTTTACCTTGGTCCTAAATTAGTCAAGAATTCCAAGAGCGTCCAATTCTTTCCCCCTAATTCTTGACTTGCACTTAATATTATTGGATCACTGGGAGAGATTCGAGAACTCGCACCCAGAGGATTCGTGTGTAGAGCCAGAAGGCTTACAGCATTCATCGACAGGTTATGCTCTGGAAAATAAAATTGAAATATTACAGCATGAGAGCTATTAATTAACGCAAAAGTTATGCACTCCGATCACCCGGTTCCTTTCATTTAATTACAAGAAACGCTTTGAAAATACGCAAATTTGACCTACTAAAGAATGAAGTCTTGTAATATCCACTTATGGTTTCCAACTTTCTCTCTTTTTAATGAGTAATGATATACTTAACATTACTGTTTTGTTAAGAGAATGTATTTGAATCATCGTTTATAACTAACTATAGGCTGCAGCCAATGACCTCTAATTAAAAGCGACACTGGACTCACTGCTGCCATTAAAATTTCATGAATATATGAAGCCAGGAAGCGGAGTGGACACTTAATCTCGTTTGTTCACTTGCAGTCTAAACCAATATGAACCAAATTTTCGGTTCTAAATCATGCCAGGTACTCTAGGTGTGCGCGCATGTGTTGGCGTCAATTTCGGGCCGCTAGTATAGATCTGTTACCTATTTAGTGCCATGACCGAAGGCAGTATAGAGCCAACGTTTATATAACTAACATGTTTCCTCACAAGTTACGTCATTGAAGAAACCAAGATTATTAGAATTAGAAGATAGGCCAAAATTAAGCCAGAATCCGAAAGTAAAAAAATTGTCGTCTTGGTTTGCACAGCCAGAATTTAAAACGGTGGTAAAGACTTAAAATGAAAGTAATCAGCTTGTAATAGTCAGGTTTGACTCCTTTCTGTGTTTCTTAATTCACAATATATGTTTAACAAAATTAGCATATCAACATTTCAACTATGTTCAAAGACCGATTTCCTAAATTCTGATTAGGCACACTAAGATGGAGAACTAACATTTTTATATTCAAATACAGTTATTATTATAATTATTTTGATCCATCTTCTACGACCATCCTGGCTGAAATTGTCCGCGGTCTTTCTCAGTTTCATCAAGCGAATGACAGATTGGTACCTTAAGAAAGGTCCTGGCCGATTCCTTCCTCATCCTCTACCTACCCAATCCCGACCTGAATCAAAGATGCTAAAAGGACATAAATAAAATTCAAAAACATCGGAACAAAGTATCATTTAGTACAGCTGATAGCATTTCATATTTCTAAGAATCGAAATTGAACATCTGTGGCACGTAGATATTCTCGAATCATTGAAAATGGTTTATTAGTTCTCAAGTTATAGGCAGAAAACTGGTTTTGACCACCATCTTCCAGTATGGTTGTCAGAAAATTATTCAACCCATACATTGCTCAACGCTTAAAATACACAATACACAAGCCTGCTGAGTTTCGCTCTTTTTAAGTAAATAATTTGGAAAAACAATAACTGAAATTGGTTTATTAATTTTTAAGTTACAGACAGAAACTGGAGTTTCTCGCAATTTTCCAATATGGCGGCCGCAAAACCATTCAGCCCACGTCTACAATGCATAAAATACTATGTGGTCATACACAAGAAGCCTTCCAAGTTTTATCCTTTTAAACTAGATAATCTAGAAAAAGAACGAAAGGAACTGGATAGAGAGCTCTCAAATTAAAGAAAAAGAAAATGATTTTGACAGCCATTTTCCAATATGGCGGTCGGGATGATCCCAAAGATGCCTACAACACTTAAAATGATTGTTTTGTCATAAACAACAAACATGCCAAGCTTTATGCTTTTACATATGAAATGAGCAATTGTTGACATATCATCTGGACTAAAGTGAGAATAGCAGTAGTGGGAAAAAGGCATTCACTAAGAGGAACCTTTTTCTGGCAACCAATGAGAAAAAAGTTAAGGAAAAGATTTATTTAATGTTTCGTGTGGAGTATTGAATTGTACCAAAATATGAACTCTAACAAATAGTGAATGAATAATTAAAGCTTTCGAATTGTGAGCATGATGAAGAGTATAACAGATCAGCTGGGAACAGAAATTACGCACATAAAATGCCTGCTTTATCAATATTCGCACATAGTGTGAACCCAAATTTAGCATATGTCACATTGGATCTGGTTGTCTTCGAGAAAAGTCATTCATAGTACATTCCATGTTAGAAAGTAGTCTAAAAATTTCCCGATTTTCATAGTAAGAGGTTGCAACATATATTTTGCACAGTTACTTGCCCGCAAAATGTTCTGGGCAACCTCCCAATACATAATATTCATGTATTGAAACTCTGTTGTTTTTTTAATTTCAATTCTGGAAAAAAAGTGACCATATAGTCACATACTAGGTTTGTTCAACAATTGAGGTTTCTAATATTTGTTACTAAATAGCACTTCGTATACACAACTTGAAAAACTAACCCCTCAAAATCTTTCCTCGAGTGATTCAGGAGAGTAAATGAAATTAATATTTGTAATTACGCACCTCAGAAATGTCTCAATCTGATGAAATATAAGGACTTGCCAATTCACTATCTTCAGATACTATTCAACAAAATACGCGCCTCACTGTTACCAGTACACTTTAAATAATAAAACTAGCAATGTTAATGGCCAATTATTTCTCTCTCATATCCTACATTATCACTAGAAATCTAGAAATTTATCACTAGTAAATATAATAACTTACCTGAAACCTTGGATTTGAGAAAAGGAGACTGAGTGCATAATGTTACGATAGGCAGTTCTGGATACGGCTTATACTGGTAGAAGACTTCGGAGTTAACATCCGGATCATAAAGCACAGAATATGTGATGCTAAGAATATGTATACAGAGAATGACGCTGAAAGCCAGAATAATAGATGCCCAAAATAACTTTCCACATAACTTGCTTGTGGCCTCCAAATGACTGAACCCATGACATGATGTGGTGTTGCAGAATGTTGAAAATTTGCACCAATGAGATGATTCACTGCGAGGAAGTTCTAATGCTTGCAATAATTTTCTTCTACGTAAGGATTGTGACGAAGATGAACTTTCTGCTGTTTCATGTACATTTTTCAACATATAATGGGATAAGGCTCTTGGATTATACATCGTTATCTCTCTTCATTGACTTCTTGTGATTTTTATGTCGAACACTCAAGCAATACAACAGTAAAGACTATTTTTCAACAGTTCGTTTCCTAGCAGCATATGATTACTATCCTTGAAAAAGAGATCAGCAGTATCACTAGCTCTGATTAACTTCATAAATGAATATTCATAATTTTCACTTGAAAAAATAATGCCAAACTGACAGAAGGAATATTTTCACAAGCTTTCACATGACTTTATTTTCGATTGCTTTATAAGTCTTTAAGACTATGATATTCGATCGCGTGTTTGTCCTACATTTTCAATATTTTTGTTTGTTATTACTCCAATACGTTGATTCGAAATAGTTTGTAGTATTAATTCAATGTCATTTGAAGCCATAATTCATTGTTTTGTGGCTCTTTACACAACACTTACGGTGAAATTAATTAAACACTATTTTTATATCGTATTAATAATAAACATTTCACTAGTACAGGCTTCCTACTTGTAGATCTCATTGCAGACTGTTTTATTGTTTCATTTGAATACACAATATGTTCTATCCATACGAAGATGACAATCTTTATGCCAATTACTTATCCTCCTTTCAACTATTGACATAGAACATAAATGTCCATAAAATTCGTTCTTCAGTATTGGCACAAGAGTTCGACGAATTGTTTCAGATGTTATTTATGCATTTTAACTGTGACTGCAGTGTTTTATTTTTTGTTTTATGTGTTCTAATAGTGGACATTCTCTTTACTTGAATATCCCCCCCCCCCCTTTTGTAACCAATTTGTCTAACACTTCACTTCTTCAATGTTCTTTTCCTTTTTGTTCATCGCTATCTTTCGTCATGTTGATGGATTTCATTCTACAATATTTCACTAAAGTGGTTCAATCTACAATCGATTTCACTTGTTAAAAATAAACAACTGAACACTGTTACCAGGTTTTAAAATTTATTTCGTTTCCTTATTATCCGGAAAAAAATAACTTTATTGTTTGTATTAAGCTTTATGATATATACTTCACCGAACTAATGACCTTTGCTGATTCAGAGCAAGAAGCACTTGCTTTGAAACAATTTCAGTGCACAAATGAAGCACTCATCAAGAAGAGCAATTCCTAGAAAACGAATTGCCCTCTTTTACTGTGGTAGTAGTAAGATCCCTCTGGTATACTGTAATAATAATGTTTACTGATGAGATATGGATCGTTAACCATGCACGACGAACGCCATCAAAAACTGTCAACTTTTATTGATAAACAGATTATCGTGTACATCAAGGCACGATATACAAATACATAGTTCTATCGACTATTCAGGAAATGTACTGTTTGTTTGAAATAAATACACATTGTTTGTTCTTATTTTTGTTGAAGTAGACGCTAATTATCTGTCCTTTTAACTGTATATTTGGCGCCATTTGACCGTGTGTCAAAAGTTGTGTGACTTTTTAAGTACACTGACGTTTACGCATTAAACACAAGAACAGAAACAAACAATCTCATTGTCTGTTTCTTTGTACCTTGTTTATTGATCACAACACCTAATTCTTCTTTGTCATGTTTAAACAACATAGACTATTTGCGATAAAATTCACATTATTGTTTGTACTAAGGATGTTTTTCCTTTCCACTTTCTTTTGTAAAGGTCGTCCTATACCACTGTCTGAAACAGTGCTGAAGTCATTTACGAACAACTCCACATTGTTCGTAGGTTTATTTAGTGATGTACGTCCTTATCGAACATCTGCTATTGTTGCTATTAACGTCGTTTCTATCCGAGATCATCATGTGATACTACTCGTTATTAAAATAATTATTCCTACTCTTCTATCTGCGTTCCAGGAAAGCTGTATTATAGAAACAACTTTGTCACATACGATACATTTTCTCGTAATTCGTACCCTATAATTTTTTTTCAAATTTGTTGTGGGAGTTATTATGAAAAGTTAGAATAACATATCTGCCATCTACCTTGTCAGACAAATAATAAGTTTGAGTTGTTTTATTTGATAATATCACAGATAGACTTCATGAAATCGATGTTTTAAAGAAGATAAATAACACACGTAAATATACATTCATCACCTCTGTTTTGACATGTATTCATTTACCTACAAGATCTTAACCCGATGATAACAGCATTTATGGATTCTGTTTATAGACAATTGCACATTGTTATTTAGTAAAAAAATCTATCTAAAATTTTGTTTGAAATTAATAACAATTACGGGATAATGAAGACGAAACATTTTAAAATTATTTAGTTCGTATACTTTTAATTGTAAACGATGTAGGGAAATACGTTCCCCTACAAGTAATTGGGTAACAGTCACACCGACAAACTGTACAAGTAAAAGATATGTGTGCGTGTATAAGTCAATGTGTATGTGATTCGTAAATTAATAATTTAAAGAAGAGAAATTGACTTCAGCGATACGTATACCACAAATATATATGATTTATGAACATATAATATATTATTTTGTTATTTATAATGATTTTTATCGATAAATGTGTTTTTAATTTTAAAACGTTGCATTTCAGGCACTATTGTAGGGGGTCTACCGTTCCACACAGTATTATTAAGACAAGATCATTAATCATTTGAAAGAATAGGCTTTTATTTTATGTTATAAGAATATGTAAGAGAGAAACAAGTTAATTACATAGTATTAGCCGATGTTTAATGACGTCGAAACAAACCTACTTCAGCGGAGTACTATAACATTTACTGATTTGTGTGATTGGCTTCACGTAATGTCACACGCGTGGAGGTGTCAAGAGGATAATGACCTTGCAAGCTTTGGCTTTAGATTGATTTTAACTGTCAAGTATTTGTTTAACGCGTTATAGAAAGACAAAATGAGTTAGATTTGTCTTTTCTCTTATGTCGAATAATGTTTATGCCAAGTTTAGTGCAGCGAGGTCTAACTAAATGAAAGCAATTTGCACTATTGATTTTAAAAATATGGGTTTGCAGCACTGAGTTACTGCATAAATCAAGACGGTTACGACAGCTCTTAGCCACTTTATCCAAGACCTTTCCAACGACATCTCAAGCATCTCTCGATACTTTGTAGTTCCTGAGATTTAATTTCTGGACACGGACGGACGGGTCGGTTCGATCCCCGCTCATGTCATGTGGGCTTTGTCCTGAACAATTACCGATCACGATATTACCAACCTTTACCTTATTTTAAATCTTTAGAGCGGTTAAAGATGAGCCTAAATCTCTAGTGGGAGTTACACATCATGGTGGATAGTAACAGGAGGACTCATACCCACCTCAGAAAAAATAAAACTTAAAGACTTACACAGGAATGAGAGAATTATGCGGATTGAAATGTTTTATATTTACCAGTGGTGGAGGGTGCTATTATTTGCCCGTTGCGCAACACCCCCTTTCTTACAGTTATTTAATTTTTAATTCATTCACTCTAAAATATAGAATATGTAATAATATTCTACTCCTCAGAGTTTAAAAAGTCATAGTTTCCTTTAGGAAGAGAGAAAAAAATACTTCACAACTTCAGAGTTTAATCTTGGTGTTGTAATCCACGCGCACATGCTTTAACGCCTATCTCGCTACATAGCCTTCCCCCCAACTGGATGTTGGGCTGGCATTTCTAATACAATTAATACAGGACTTGAGACCTTGCGCGTCAAATGCAAGCAGAAAGTTTCTGATCATTCCTCCCCTCCTTGTTTGCATTGCTTCTTCCACAAGGTGGCATTTGTGGCCAGAAAGCGACACGACCTTCTCCCACGCTGCAGAAAGGTCGGTCTGCTAGTTCCTTTCATTTACTCGCAGTCTGTCTGTCTGTCTGTCTGTCTGTCTCTTTCTTTCTCTCTCTCTCTGTTTCTTTGTGTGTGTGTGTGTGTGTGTGTGTGTG
>JAGDQP010006088.1:0-74390 GCA_022664845.1 Lepisma saccharinum
TTGGTATCTTCAAGTGCCTCGACTTGCTCGGAATTTTATTGTCAGACTTTACATCCTAATCATGAATTTTGTGCGTAAAGTGATTGCTTGAAGTTATCAGTGAAAGCTGCAGTTGAACTTGTTCCATCTACACGAGATGACATATTTAAAGTTCCATATTATTCATCGTAATTACTGGAGAAATCTCGCACCTTCACAATAGTCAGAGGAAAATACAAAATGACTATAACACAACAAATACTATAAAATTTCAAAGAAGAATCCGCAAATGCTACGAAGTTTAAGCCGCCTGGCAAATTCGTTTAATGTATTTCAGATGAATATTTTTTTGGATGTTTTTTCTGCATACAATTTTGTTTAAATAAAGTAGAGCATTTATGTATTTGGGTTCTAGACTTCGTGTCCATATTTTTTATTTTATTTTGTTTCATTTTATTCTTTGTATCTAAAATTACCTAATCACTTTACCTGCAGCCAGTATTTTCTGGAGTCACTGTTGTTCAATGCATGGAATACACCCATCCGCTATATTTTACCTTTGATCATCACGTCGCATGTAACACGATACATCTAATGGGCGCCATTCTCTCGAATTCTAGCAAAAGCAGTAAGTTGAACCGCTAGGTTTATCGTTGACCTCTATTTAATCAGCAGCAAGGTAATACTTACAAATGACACTATTGTGATCCCCGTCAGTGAGTATCACAAAAAGTCGGGGCTAACTTAACGGCAAGCTGGACTGGACATAATAATGTGTATTAACTCATTAAAGGATAAAAGGGTAACGTTGTAATTGGAGCATTAACCAGCACTAACGATTGGCACTATTGGATTTGTCCGTGCTAATTGGGCCTAAGACAACTTGACACACATGTAAGGGAGATACATATGACCCTGTAATAACTACTTAAGTTTTAGCGCTAGAAAGTAAGAATGTCTCAAAATGAGGCCTTATTGAACCGTCTGTGACGTCAGCATACTTCAATTTGAATTTATTTTATGGCCTTTAGACATCTAAGGCTCAGGCCGAGATAGGGCAGGGAAAGGAAAGTGGAAAGGAGTCGTCCAGGGTCTAACTTGAAGCTACCATCTCGGCATTTGCCTAGTGTGACTTAGGAAAAAGCCTTAGTCACAATGGCTGTCCGTTGGGATTGAAGTCGGGGCCTCCGAAATCCATTTCAGGTGTGAATACTAAACGTCATATTAATAACAAGGTTTCATGCCAGGTGTCAACATAAAACGGCGTAGTGATACAAAGTTCTAAAACGTAATGATCAAGCTCTATTTTAGATCTCCCTTACGTACCCTTGCCTGCTTTGACACCTGGATGTTATTAATTGTTGCTAGTTAACATCTGTCTCTATTTATTTATCCCGTTTGAACACGTCCTTTAGCGTGGGCCGTTTTTAATTCCCTTAGTGTAGCAGTTTTTTTTAATTCCAGAAAAAACAAGGGAATAACAAATAACTGATAATACGATTACATTTCTACCATGACGAGCTTCCGTTTTGTGTATTAGAACTCCGTTGCGCAGAACTATGCCAGAAACCAAAACTACCATTCTCGTCACCAAGTTGCTTATGCTAATTGCTCGCATTAAAAGCTTTCGTTAGATACATAATACGTGCGTCACGATTTTTGAAAAAGTCCTCATAAACCGATAAGATTCTTTGTAACAAAATCAGTAACATCTAGACAAAGAATTGACTAACGAAACTCTGAAATGGCAATATATCTGCAGCCATTCTAACACAAATGTATTGTTGGTTGTATAAGTACCAGGGGATTTTAAAAACAATTATATTTCAAACTCCAGCTTGCTTCTTTTTTGTGGACAATCATCCTGAAGCCTTTCCTGATTCTACGCAATGAAAGTGATTTATTGCTAACATTTCGAACAACATTTTTCAATAAGACCATAGTGCTATTATTCGCTTTCCCCTTATAGAAAACCTTACTACTTAATAATTTATTTTAATGCTTGCCATCCATCTTATTTCAATGTAAGTGAAAGTCAAACCTTTTTCCACTTCTCTATCAAGAAACTCTCTTGACCAGATAGAAGATGGGAGTCCTTGATATCAATCTTATTCTGACGGGGAGATATTCTTTCGCACTTGCAAAGAATCAATGAATAGGCAGGTGCATTGATGGACCGCGTAACGCTTTATATAATAGTAAGTTACTGCACATTGGTAGTAAGGTTCGTTTTTTATCAAAGATTTATTTTCGCTTTAGATAAATACAAAAATGAATTATATATTTATGCGTGCATGATGCAGCTCGATGACTTAAAGATCCCTTGACAAAGTGAACCGATACTGCTGTGCCATTACCTTCCAACGGATGAAGATAAGGCGAAGGTCAAAACTTTCCATCTACCTGTGATAAACAGATAGATAGACAGATAGCGTTGGTTTAGCAATGGAAAGGTTCTGATAACGGTCCCAGCGACAGCCCATCCTAAATGAGGCTTTCCATTGTTTTTCCTCAGTCATACCAGCCAAATGCCGGAATGGTACGTACTAACTAGGCCGTGGACGACTACCTTCCAACGTCCTTTCTCTTACCCTATACCGCCTGAGCCTGAGATGCCTAAAGGCCATAAAATAAAAATTAAAAAAACATACACACAGACAGATAATCATGTACGGATACATTTTATACATACTCGTAACACATTCTATATTTAATAACGTAACATAGTTAAGCTGACTGGAGTATCCATGGAAATTTCAGATTCACTGTGGAAAAAGATAAAAGTCTCTGTCCTTGGTTGACATATAATTCCACTACGGTTGGAACACCTAAATGTGTTAACATAAACTGTAGGTTGGTAACACATTTAGGACTTCATATATGATGAAGAAGTGTAAGAGTTTCATATGAGTTGGGTCACAAGAGTGAACGTAAAGAGTGAAAGAATAACAGAGTACGAACGAAAAATAAATAAAGAGTTACTAAGTAAGAAAAAGAGTGATGAGGAGAAGGCGAGAGAGAGAGAGCGGGGGTGAGGAGGAGAGGACAATGGAAAGTTTCTTTTTTAAGCCATTGAAGATACCCTCCACACAGGGTACTGACATTTTTGCTGGTAAAATGACCTCTTCGATTTTGTTTGTCTCTCTCTCTATAACTGATAAACGTAATGTTTATGTTTTTCTGTTTTAATCAACTCTTCTCTATGTTTTTCTTATGTTTCTCTTTCTGAAACCCAGTGTTTCTTTTCAGTCTTTCGTGTATTGTTTCTTCAACACTCTTTATTACCTTTTTTGTCTTCCCTTCCTCTTGAGAGAGAGAGAGAGGGGGGAGAAAAAATATCGAGAGTAGAGAGAAAAACAGAACGTAAGAGAGAAAGAAATAACTTTGAGAAAGATAAACAAGAAGAAAAGGGAGAAATAGACAAACAGAAAGAGGAAACGCAGAGATGAAGATAAAAGAAGAGAAAGAGAAGGAAGGAGAGAGGTCGAAAGGTGGTTAAAAAATATACTTCTTATGCCACTGACAGTTTGTTTCATTTCTTTCATCACAATTAAATATTAGAGAACGTAAGATCAACTTTCTAAAGATTATCTGTTATACATAAATTGTTTACTATAGGTAACGGGGCAATTCTGCACCTAACTCCAGCAAGTTACGTATTTCGGATAGAAAGATAATAATTTCTTGTATAAGACGTATACGTACATCTTGAAGTACAGTAATCCCGAAAACAAGTTGAATCTGTTAAGATTAGTGAGAACTAACTACATTTCTATGTCAAAGCATGTTCATTACAAATATCGCTTTCTCAATAGAGACCTTCAGGATCTAAGTTACATTCTCAAATAAAAAAGTTTCGAGTCATTTTTTACATACAATAGGAAAGATATGAGGCAAAAAATATTCATATCTTGCACAAAAAATGGACTTGGGTCTAATATCCCTTCGCGCAAAATGTGAATATTTTGTCCCATATATTTCGTGTTATATTTATAAAAATAAACTCGTTTTTTTTTCTCTGCAAATGTTAGATCACTTTGGTTCTAAAGGTCTCAATTATATCTGCAGTGGCTGGTGGCGTAAAGACCTAATTGTCATGGTTAGAAAAACTACCAGTAGTCATCTTCTACAAAACACAACACGTAGAATGGAACTAAGCATGGGAGGTAGTTCCTTTTAACAGCAATGCCATGTGTAGTTATTTCCTTTTAATTCTATCCGATTCAGTTTATTCCTTTTTCTCTTTTAATTAAATTATACTCGTATTTTCAAGATTTTGGGTTCGGGTTAATGGGGTAAAGGGATAGGAAATATGTTTAAATAGCGTGGTGAGTGGAGGAAGGAAACATTCAATGAAGCCATTTTTCTCCCTCTCTGCCTTCAGCATTGGGCTAGCAGAATCCGCACGGAAAGAGTAGCAGCGGAGAGAAAATAGTCTTCTTTCCTTTATGATGTGTAGTGAGACAGCACTTTTTCGTGCTACTTGCAACCCTGCAACCGAATGGCCTATTTTGTAAGTAACCAGTTAAAACTTACGTTTAGTGCCAAGCGAATGTTACGTATGACTTAAACGTCACTAAGGTTCTATTGCAACGACTTTCCATTTTTCGTTGCCAGGCGAGGAAACGTGACATGCATCTTTATTCTTTCAATATTATTAGGATAATCTACGTACAAAGAAATTTTATCCACTGACACTGTTTGAATTTCATCAGTAAAAGGTGGAGCAGTCAGTCTGGCTTTTACAGACCACGATTAAAGAGAAAATTGGTACAATCTGTTAGCAGAGAAAAAGATGTATTGTGTGTATGTAGCACCTCTCTGAACTGAAAGTTCATGGATATTTTCAAATCAAGATAGCGTACCTTTCAGTGCTTTCCGCGTGTTTCATGCAGTCATCAGATTCAAGATAGTGTACATCTGTAGTGCACCATCCAAGCAAGCTAATAAACATTACGATACTCAAGACGTCTTACCGGACGATGAATTGCAAGGTGCTGTTTATGGTATCATCAATATGGATAATAAGAATAGTGACGTCATTCTTGATATTTTAATGTTACAGACGTGTAAAAACTTATATTTTAAAACTGCACTCAAGTACAAATACTGCAGAAAATGTAAAAAAAAATCATAGCCAGAAAATATGATTTTTCACTAATAAAATTGAAGTTTACTATCCGGATCCTAAATTTTTCACGCAGTGCTTTCAAAACTGCAATTCTTTGTACACTAACTAGTTTGAATTTTAAGGCCTTTAGGCAACTTTGGCTCAGGTCGTATGGATGATGATGGGATGAATTGGTGGAATGAAGAAAGTAGGAGGAAACGGGAGCACCCCGAGAAAACCAACGCACACAGTGTTTGTCCACCACAAAGCCCACATTGTATGAGCAGGGATCGACCCGACGACCCCTAGCACCAGAGGTGAGCGCTCTACGAACTGAGCCACCGTGGCCCCGACACTAATTAATGTTATATATGCATAATAAAAACATTTAAAAAAATATTTTACCAAACTTTATCTTCTAAGAAAATATTTACTAATTTCAATTACGTTTTTAGTTCAAGCAATAAACTGACGATGGCCAACAAAAATAAGGCAATTTATATATGTCGCATACTCATGCATACATTTGAGTTTGGTAATACAATTTCATCCCTCCTAATAAAGGTTTAGCCTAAAATATACGAGATGTCTGGCGCATGTATCGCCAAAAAACAAATGTGACATGTGTTTCTCATCCACCTTACAGTCCAGACTTTGCCCCGTGCGACTTTTTTTAATTTCCTAATGTGAAAAAAACGCCTTCGTGGAAAGCGGTTTCTATCATCAGAAGCAGTAGTGTAGGAGGCAAAAGCAATTTTGAAGGAACTATCAAACAAAGCCTCTGAGGAATGAAAACAAAAAGGTAGGACAAGTGCATGCATTACATCGAATGAGAACTACTTTGAAAAGGATTATCAAAATTTGGACGATCACTCAACGTATGTTGTTCTTTAATGAACGCTCCTCGTATTTATATCATTTTCCGCAAAATTGGTAGATACGCTTTTATGCAAAACACCCTCTACATTTGATTCCATAAAAGAATCTGAGTCAGGATTAAATGCTGATGGAGTTGATTTGGAATCAGAAGAAAAGATTCAGTCTGAGTTAGGACTAGAGGTTGATTATCATACGAAAACATTCAATCTGAATCAGGACTAATGGTTTATGATATTGATTTGAAATCATAAGAGAAGATTCAGTCCGTGTCAACATAAAACCCTGTCGAGAAAGTAGTGACGTAACGTTGAATTATGCTTTTACTAAACCTTCATGATCACGTCTCATGTTTATAGATCATATATATGACTATTCCGTGCGCTTGGGTATTTCCCTTAAGTGTCCTTTTGGGTGACATCAGAGCGTTTCTCCTTTAGAAAAAAACATTTCATCATTTATCACTTCCTTGTCTGATGTATTCCGCATATTTTCGTAAACTTCTTTTTATAACTCAGAAAAAAAAACTAAAAAGCCGAAGATAGGACAAAGACAAGAGAAATATATTACAACAGAAGTAGAAAAAAAAGTTTCCACTTGAAATTCCAAACATTGTTTTGTATGGATTTCTTCCGCATTCTAAGTGTTGCTCTCTCTCTCTTTTTCTCTTTCTCTCTCTCTCTCTCTCTCTCTCTCTCTCTTACTACACATAGTCACGCACACACACATATGTATTCAAACACAATGTATGTGAATGTAGTTTACAGCCCTGGATATTTACACCCGTGAGTCTTCACCACATCAGATTATCGGAGGGGATTCCATTCGCGTTGTTTAGCTTAGGGATCATAGCATGTTAAACACATGAATGAAACAGAACTATTTCGCTTCAACAAACTCGGGTCACTCGGCTGGAAATATTGATTTCAGCAGCTTTCTCTCCGTTATACCTCCTTCTCTCTGCTTGTTGATCTTCCTCCTTTACTTAATTAGTTCCACGTTAAATTAGAATTCAGCTGGTCATACTGTGGAGCAGTAAAAGTGAGTGGGTCGGAATAAATATTGTCGAGCGTATGTAGGCAGGTAATGTAGGTGTTTGTTGCGTGTTATAATCAATATGTCGAGTGGTTTACCTGTGTGTACATCCAACTTGAAAAAGAAAAGATCATTAGCCATCGAAAGAAGACACGCACAGAATGCGAGAGACATGATATGTTACTGGTTTCCAGGTAAAGAACACTTTCCTTTGAGAGCTTTTTATCTCAAGAGAAACGATAAATAATGGAATTTGACAAACTTGATTAAAACTTAAATTGAATTGTTCACACGAAGAATGTTGTAATTAACATATCTGTCAACAGCGATGTAATGACCAAATAATGTTTTATTAAGACAATACAGTATTGGTGTTAGTTACAGGTTTCCTCATGAGATGGCAATGTTGTCTGTACTGTGAAATGCGTGCGTTGGAAGAATGTTGTGATTGATGGTAATTGTCTACCGTAAAATTTAGTTTCTGTTGGTTAAAACGTTATTGGTGTAAATTATTCAATGGTAAACTAAATAAAGTATTACCTATCAACCACCATTGGCTCTTAGAATTTATTTGTTGACGTTTCCGCGACTAATGAACCAGATGAAAAGAAGGGCTTAGTTTCAAAATCTAGCTTTATCTGGCTTCTTAAAATTCAGAAGAACGTTCTTATCTGTGAATCGAGAAACAATTTTCTTAGAAATAATATATCAGTAATATCATTTAATTGAAAACGAGAACACGTTGGTTTAGAGATAAGATCACTGATCTTATTTGCAAATTGATACACTTTCATTTCAAATTAATAATGATATTACTAATATCTTATTTCTAAGAAAAAGAATTTCTCGGTGCACAGATAAGATTGTTCTTATCAATTACAAAAAAGATTTTACCGTATACTAATCTCCATTGTGCTACTTGTGTTCTAGTTTCAGAGACGATTTATTTAAGAATTCGTGGACGTTTAGAAAATTATATCAACTTTTTTGTTTGTTTGTTTGTTTACGAGGGAAAATCACTAAGTTTCTTAATTCGATACGCATATGATGTTTCGAAAAGTTCATATGTGTAGTCCAGTTCCCAATCCGCTCTTGTCCAAGCGTCATAAATGGTGGAAAATCGACAAAAGCACTTGTAATAAATACACTTCTTAATTTTCAAGGACAGGGAAAATTTGCAGTCATGAATATCTTAGAAATAGTTATAGAAGTTTTGTTCTTGTTTACCAAGATTGTCCATTTTAAAAAAAATGAATTGGGAAAGATAAAATATATATAAATATTATTGTTAAATTTTTGTTTTTATTCTTTGCTTTTTTATGATTATTAAACGATTTTACATACGTTCTGAAATCATAAAAACTTTCTAATGTACTAGAAAACAATGAAATGAACTCAATAATGACAATATCTCAATTTTATATTTTTATGGAGAAGGGCGCTTTTGGAAATGGACTACACATTTAAAAAAAATAGTCCACTCCTTGTCAGAGGTGTTGAACCTCGCGGGATCAAGGTTGAGTGAGGTCGAGGTCAAAGTCCTGTCGCGAGGTCCAGGTTGAGTGAGGTCGATGTCGAAGGCCGATCACGAGGTTGAGATTGAGTGAGGTCAAGGTCGAAGTCCGATCGAGAGGTTGAGGTTGAGCGAGGTCGAAGTCCCGTTGCGATGTCAAGGTTGAGCGAGGTTGGGTCCAAATGTACACCTATGTAGTCCTTGCTACACTAAAAGCGCAAAGAACAAACGTGTAATAGTTTGTAATGTATCGTTTCAACGCCTTTCTCCATAGTCTAGTGGTTAGAGCGTTGGATTCCCGGCTGGAGTCTCACTTTTCGGCGTCCACTCAGCGTCGTGAGGCAAACTGGGGAGTCACGTGAATAAAGGCGTGACGGGCACACTCGGTCTAGAAAGCCCATGATACGCTTGTTCGTGGTCAGGTGGCGCGCAGTGCTGACCACACAACCGTCATTTAGTTGGACGCAGTTCCACCAACCGCGGACAGATGGCGTTGAGCCAGGCTTATTACCTATTGGTCTGCCATGTCAGTGGTTGTTATTATTAATACTAGAAAGTACTTAAAACTTTCCACATTATTCAAGACTTAATAACAACATTGATAGAAAAACTCCAAACTTTACCATTGAAAAAAATAAAAATATAAAAGTTGTTACTCTATCATGATGTCAGTCAATACGAAAAGGTATATCTATGTTTTAATGTAGGGTAGTTAAAGAAGCTTCTTCTTTTCTTAATGTGTACTCAAACTAGAAGATCTGGAGTTTTATAACTTTTTCATTTTTTCTCGGAGAAGTGTGTTGAACACTGTTGTACGGACCTCTTCAATTAACATTGCTTCAAACAAAACTGCTAATCAATCCTTCTTTATGAAGACAAAGAACTATGATCGCTCACATGGTCAATTCTAACATTCGAACACAACATCCAAAGAATTCTAATATTTCTATCTATAGAACGTTCAAACATTTAGTTTAGTCGGAGCGGCCGTAGCTCAGTTGGTAGAGCGTTGCCTTTGTATTTCGGAGGTAATAGGTTCGATAACAGTGACCGATCGTCCTGACTGAGGCTTTTTCCAGGGTTTTTTTCTTCAGTTCCACTACGTAAATTCCGGATTGGTACCTTTAACTTAGGCACTGGCCGACACTATCCCGCATGCCACTCTATTATTCTCCTTTCCCAGACTGAGCCATAGATTCGTAAAAGCTATCAATTCAATTCAATTCACCTAACTTCAGTATGGTTGCTTACGGAGTATTTCCCTCTCTTCCAACCCAATGCTTTTTGCGTATAGGTCTTTTTCTCTACACAAGCAGAGCTGCCATATTTATGTACTGAAGCTCTAGCGATAATTCTTACTACATTATTTTTACATCAAAATCCAGAAATCAAACGTAGAACGTGCAATCTTCATTTTTTCGACACGTTTGTCTTGAAATCTACATATCGAGAACATTCGTAATCTATATTAGTTGTTAACATATTAGCTAGCTAGCTGTCTAAGGCTGTAGATCACCCCCGCCATCTTGGTACGCACTTTCCATTGATTAACATGGAAATTGTTTTACTCGTTTTATACTTTTCAGGAGTATAGTTTTAACTTCTGTTTTCGCACAGTTTATCGTCATGCTCTCTTTTACTCATGCTACTTTATAGAAATGCAATATTTTACACAGGAACAGTATAATTTCCCGTTAACATATTGTGATTTATATAGCAAACTATTAATAATACATTATACCTATATATTTGGAGAAACTTCACAAACCAAAACTATACAAGAGTCAAAATAACCACCAAGACAAATTTTGTGAAAGCAGAACTTAAATACTCTACATCCGAGAGGCATAAAATGAGTAAAACAATTCCCGTGTAAATCAATGGAAGGTGCGTGCCAAGATGGCGGGGGTGATCTACAGCGTTAAATATAAAATCCCTGTCTGTCTGCCCATGCAGGAGATTTTAAGGTACTTTGCCTAGAATGCTTAAACGTGGTATGAAGATTCGCGACCAAGTCGAAATTTCGTGAACAATCTAAATTTTACAAATATCCTGTTATGTACCCCCCAACACACCCCTAATAAATATTCAATTTATTGTTAGTAACAATAAAATTATTTTTTACTGTTTTCTTGAGCAACAATGTGAATTAAATAAATAGTTTGGAATTTTTAATTCCAACTTGGATTGTTGCAATCCAGAAATATTTAGAATTAATGTTTAAAAGCATAATAAACGTAGTAGAAGTAATAGTAGTAATATTAGTAGTAGTTGTAATAAAAATAGTTGTAAGAATTTTTTAATTTAATTTTTAAGGCCTTTAGTTAACTTTGACTCAGGCCGTATGGATGATGATGGGATGAATTGGTGGAATGAAGAAAGTGGGAGGAAACGGGAGAACCCCGAGAAAATCCACGCACGCGGTGTTTGTCCACCACAAAGCCCACATGGCACGAGCAGTATTTGAACCGAGGAGCCCAAGCGTCAGAGATGAGAGCTCTACCCGTTGAGCCATAGGGGTCCCAATAGTTGTAAGAGTAGTAGTAGTTGTTGTTGTAGTTTTTTGTCGCAGTAGTGGTAGTAGTAACATTAATAGTACTTGGGTTCGATCTCAGCCGTCGACCATCCTGACTGAGGTCTTTCCAAGGCTTTTGCTCAGTCATACCAGGCAAATGCCGTGATGGCAGCTTCAACATAGGCCCTGGCCAACACCCTCCCAAATCCTTTCTTCTCCCCTATCCTGGCCTGAGCCGTAGATGCCTAAAAGGTAGTGCTAGCAGTAATAGTAGTTGTAGCAGCAGCAGTAGTAGTAGTAGTTATAATCGTTGTAAAAGAAACTTTGGTAATTTGGGCCATTTGAGCGACTTTGACTTCGGCACATCACGATTATATGAGTGCAATGCTTACTCTAATCCACAAACACCCATGATCCAAGCGGGATTCGAATCCGTGAGCTTGGAGACGCTGGCCTAACGCCTCAGAAGTAGTTGTTGTAATAATAGTAGTAGTAGTTGTAGTCGCAGTAATAGTGAAAATGTTAGTGTTGCCAACTAAGACGAATTATCTTATATATATACAGTATATAAATGGAAGTTGGTGTGTTTATTTAAACGCTATACATTATACATTTCCATGGACCTTGACGGATTTGAACAAAATTTGGCACACATGTTCCTTAGGACCTAGAAGCATTACCTAGCATTGCAGAGTGTGGTAGGATGCAACTCGGAAATCGATTAAGCTAACAACGTGATATTTGGCATAAAAATTCTTCGTTTTAAAATTTCATTTTATTTTATTATTTATTGTCTAATTACTTACAAGACTAAGTCAAATTTACAAGTGACATAGTGCCGATCGGCATGGTTAATCGACGGTGGTTTGTCATTGCCTTTCATTGGATGAAGATGACGTACTAAGGACGGGACCTACAGTTTAACGTAGGCTCCGAACTGATAATTAATCCCGATATCCATTGATTAAAAGGCAGCAAGCGTTACCACTCACCCACAGGGGACAGACAGTAACGGCCATCTAAGCTTTCCTATTCGACACCCTATGGCGTGAGAGGGTAAAAAGCTATGGAAATAATCTCATATCCTCGTAAAGAACAAAAATGCGCACGAAAGTGTGCAAATAACTTCTCCCTCGGAAAGGGTAGTCTGAAAGAATTTGTTAATTTCCCACACGAGAGGATTAATTGATCTAATCCACAAGAATAGGAACAGGTAAATCCGGCAAAGACAGGGTCACAGGTCAAGATTGGTTCACAGGGTGAATTGGGTAAAAATTCGATTCTCGAGTCACCGGATCATAGAATCAGGTTGATCATTTGGGTCAAAACCGTCACCGAGTCAGTCGGGTCATCCGGTTCAAGTTTCAGACCGGGTAACCGGGTCTCCCGGTTTCGACTCTGCAAGACACAGAGAGAGAGATTACATTGTACCCCCATAAGCGCTATGCTAAATACATGTTTACCTATGGCAGACATAGAAAAATTAAAATTGGAACACATACCACTTGTCCAATTTTATAACTCAGGAAAAGTGCTTTGAAATCTTAAAAATTTGAACAAATCAAGACCACGTTCTCTCCCCGTCAGGAAAACGCAAGTAGAAAAATCGTGTATCTTCAATATCATATGGATTGTTCATGGACAATTTGTACCTGAAGGTACAAGAGTTAGGAAATAGTTCTATGGTAAGGTGTTTAAGAACTTGTGTGATCGAATTCATTGACGCGAAATGTTTGGCTTGATAAAGAAAAATGTTGCTTCATTCAGGATTTTTTTATTAAAACTAAATAACAGAAATTCTGCTGAATGAAACAAATAGAAATGTTTCTTGTATGATCACAATTTGTTTGGTTAATGGCACAAATCATTTTCTGTTGAAGTACTTATACTTACACAAATATAGGAACCATATCACTTCCCATAAGAACTTATAAAAGTAACAGCTTATGTGATAAGACCAACAAACTTAGTCCTATCCCTTTAATAGCATAATCTGTTCCCATACCAGTACATTCTGTACCGAGTAAAGGTTGTTTTATAACTAATATTAGTACTTTACTGTTTGAGGGAACTATTTATTTTGGGTAGGGCAATCCTGTGAAAAGATATTATAATGGAAGAAAATATATTCCTATGTTTCCAAGTGAGGGAATAATTTATTGTCAAATATTTTAACACAGACTTCAATATTGACCAATGAATATTTACAACATTGCGTTATACAATAATAAATTAACGGTCTCTTTATTGTATAAGTGTTTCATGAATGAGTCGTTTCTCATCTGTTTTCCAATCAAAAGTAGTCCCAGTTTCGATTCCTGGAGGTACCACCGTCAATGGGTCAGATTGACGTTACCCGATCGGACCTAATCCACAACCTGACGAAGTTCAACTCCGACCCATCTCAAATCACTACCCGGTGAGAACATATTGAACGTACTTTTGGCATCTGACAGAAAGACAATCCTTTCCCTGTACACTGTAGAATTATTTATTGTTTGGTCGTTTCTATAGTTACACATAAACCACAAACTATATGCACATTATGCAATTAAATTGTATGTTTATGTGAGATATACAAGTGCTTTAGCGTGTTTATACTAGTGATGGCCATTTTCGAAAAAAGTGTTTTTCGATTTTTCGTTTTTCGAAAAAATTTCGTTTTTCAAAAGAAAAATCGTATTTCGAAAAAAAAATCGTTTTCCGAAAAAAATTCGTTTTTCGAAAAAATAAATCGCATCGTCTTTTTCGTTTTCGAAAAATTCTTTTTTCGATAAATTGTGGCCATAAATTATAAAGCTCTTAGAAGTTACAACAGAAAGCAGTCCATTAAATTCGTTTCTACCAGGTGCGTAAATATGAAACCGGAATTTATGTACATAAAAGATACAGTGATTGGATGACAATGCTACGTACTATTTTATTCGAAGTATTGGCCATCGCTAGCGACACATTTCTGCCATTGTTCCTACAATGTGTGGATGCCAGACCAAAAAAAACTGTGCCTCTTGTGCTGGAAACCAGTCATCAAGCCATTTTTGTACATTTTCGTAAGATGTGAAGCGCCGGTCAGCAAGTGCGGGGCCCATGGATGCAAATAAGTGAAAATCGGAAGGCGCCAAGTCTGGTGAGTAAGCCGCATGCGGAAGGATTTCCCAGCCAAACGTCGCAATCCTTTCCTTCACCGATTTTGCTGTGTGGGAGGGTGCATTATCGTGAAGCACAATCACTTTATGTTCTTTTGGTCACATTCTGGTCGTTTTTCACGCAATGCT
The DNA here is from genome assembly GCA_022664845.1 of Lepisma saccharinum. Classification (NCBI taxonomy): domain Eukaryota; kingdom Metazoa; phylum Arthropoda; class Insecta; order Zygentoma; family Lepismatidae; genus Lepisma; species Lepisma saccharinum. The sequence goes on from JAGDQP010006088.1 coordinate 14,304, forward strand.
TCATGCAAATCGATCATTTGTTGTCGGTAACGTTGGGTATTAACGGTTTCGCCAGGTTTCAGCAGTTCATAATAGATCCTTCTGATCCCACCAAACACAAAGCATTGTCTTCCGTCCAAATCGATTTGGTCTTGCAGTCGATGTCGCCGGTTCTCCTGGAGTTACCCATGATCTTTTACGCTTAGGATTCTCGAAATAGATCCACTTTTCGTCACCAGTCACAACTCGATAGTGAAATGATTTCTTTTTGTACCTGGCGAGCAGAATTTCGCAAGTGGTTTTTCGGTTTATCCTGCTGTCGTTCAGTCAATGCATGTGGAACCAATTTTCCCACCTTCTGAAACTTGCCCATGGCTTTTAAACGTATGGAAACTGCTTCTCGTGTCACATTTAATTGATCCGCGAGTTGTTGTTGCGTTTGAGCGTCATCCTCATCCAACAATGCTTGGAATTCGCTGTCTGCAAACTTGTTCGGTGGTCCTCCACGTTCCTCGTTTCACACGTCAAAATCGACTCTTTTATTTTTTTTAACCACTCATAGCACTGTGACTTACCAAGCTTCGACAAGCATGTGATGCGATTCTGCGGCAGTTTTCTTCAAATGGTAACAAAAAATCAATGCTAACCGCACATCGTATTTGTAGGTACAAATTGCGCCATATTCAATGCTATTAAACACTACACTATGACATGAAACTTGTCTGGTTGTGAGTTGCAAATCGTTATCAGCAGTCAAAACAAGCAAGTAGCGCCAATGACGCAGTTTTACGGTAACCACAGTGACAGCTAACGCCGTCTATGCACAAATTCCGGTTTCATATTTACACACCTGGTATATAATAATAGTTTTCTTGTTTTTTTTCTACATTTGCACGTTTAGGGGGTTTCATACTCTCCCCTTTGTCCCATTTTCTTTCCAAACGAACTTGACCTGTAATTTGAACCAATAGCCGGCCGAGCGGTCTGCGACGGTAGGCCATAGTTCGAGTCCCGGCAGGGGCATGGGTGTGGATTTTAACAGCTAAATTCGAATTGTGACGGTCCGAAGTCCAAAGTTACTTGAGTGGCCCATATAAAAATAAAGTTTACCAAATAAAGTTTTTGAACCAATAAACAATCTGTGAAAGTGTCACGCGTTCGGCAGTTATCGTGAAACACACACACATACAATACAAATGCCGAGCCTCACTTTCTCTCGATTAATTACTAGTATTAAAGTTAATGTAAAGCAACGATCTCCAACAAAAGATGGCAGGACTATCTCCGTATATGTCTAATTTATTTTTGTCATTACACGAAATTTCAATGCTCCTCCTACAAATTCAAGCCTAGAGAGTTCTAACTTTCAGGAAAGAAAGTTCATAACCAATTCAAGAGTTTGATCAACGGCGATTTTTAATTTTCTTTTTTGTTTTTTGTTGAAAGAACTTCATTGTTATACGTTTTGATATTCACAACAACAATCAAGCGATTTCAACAGCGAAGAAAAACGAAAATAAAAAATCGGCATTTATAGAACTCTTGAATTGGTTATGAACTTTGTTCCCTCAAAGTTAGAACTCTCTAGGCTTGAATTTGTGGAAGCAGCATTGAAATTTCATGCAACGATAAAAATACATTAGACGTATATGGAGGTAGTGCTGCCATCTTCTGTTGGAGATCGTTGCTTTATATTAACCTTAAGGTTCTTCGAACAGTAGACCTCGCGATAAACCTGTCAAAGTTTCATTTGGATTCGCCAGTATGCACTTTTAGAACACCCCCTTTTTCATTTTCTGGTTACGCCCGTGTCCGATTTACCCCCACTCCCTCGGAACCAATAGCCCGAAATCTCCGAAGTATGTTTGCACATTTATAAAGCTCTTGTAACAGAAAAGAGTCCATTAAATTCGTTTTTCATTGTTGTTTTCTTCATGTTTCTACATTTTTGCTATTTAATGTTTCACCCCTTGCCCATGGTCGGATTTTCTTCCCCAACGAGCATGACATGTCATTTGAACCAATAAATAATATGTGGAAGTTTCATTCGAATCGGTTCACGCATTCGGCAGTTATCTTGACTCGCCCGAGAGAGAGACAGACAACACAAATGCCAAACGTCTCGATTAGAAGATCTTCGCTATGCTCGTGAAGAGTTAATGTAAAAATAAAATTAGAGTTTACGAAATCATTTCATAAGTTCTAGAAAAATAAATAAACAAACCATTCTTCCAGTGATACATCTATTGCAAGCTGTAACATTTTATCTCTTAGCTTTGTTTCTTTGGCTGCACTATAAGTTGATTTTATTCAATATCATCTTTTAATACTTGCTGTCGGGATGTACTTGGGATAACACCTATGTGGCGTGCTCTTAAGTGATACCACAAACCAGTCGTTGTACCTCTGTTGTGGATTAATATGTCGCAGTAATTGCACTTTGAACTGCCCTTGTCGCGAGTAAAGTGTTCCAATATGTTTGACTTGTCCATGGTCAGCGGTAAATGAGAACGATGTAGGTTTCACGAAACCGAGTTCACAATCACATTGAGACAAACAGATTTCGGAGAATAGCCGAGTTCTCTTAAGCCGTAACCAATGTACGTACATATTGAACGTATTTCGGGACTTTCCCTAAGTTCAACCCTCTTTCATATTTCTCATAAACAGCACGTGTATAAGAAAAAACTGTAACATTAATTAACACCCAATGCGGCTACTGCGACTGGCTGTTAAATAAGCAAAAACTGCTGACATTCAGCATCAGCCTACACAGAACTAGAGCTATTTTTTTTTTATATCTATAACTACATAGAAACATTAGTTATGTCAAAGTACCATGAGTTACATTAACTGCATTAAAATAAATATTTTATTCGTGAATTATTTTTTTTGCCAAAAGTTCTTTTCCTTTTTCGGCTTTCGAACAATTTCTAGTTTTTACTGTTTTTTTGTTTTTTTTTTAATATTCGTCTTCGAAATGTTTCATTTTTCTTCTTTCGATTTTTTTCATTTTTCGTTTTTCTTCTTTCGAACAATTTTTCGTTTTTCGAAAAACAATCATTTTTCGTCTTTCGACAATTTTTCGTTTTTCGAAAAAAAAAATCGCATCGTCTTTTTCGAAAAATTGTGGCCATCCCTATGTGACAGGTTCTTGTTCACGTTAACAGTTTGTGCATTTATTTGTGCACTTCATGTGTTCGATTGAACATACGCTTTCCTGAACACTATTTGAACATTACTTATCCATCCTTCAGCACATTATATAGAATTCTTGTTCACATGTCTTAACATGAAATGTGTACAAAAAGTTACTTTATCTGTGCGAGAAAAGAAATTTAAATATAAATAAATGTACATTTCATGTATATTTGCTGCAGTGCAGACACATTCTGGAGATCTTCCTGGCCAGAAAACATGTTTTAAATACACTCTTGAATTTACCGTTATCATTTCTTAAACAGCAATGTTAGCTTCTTTTACATTTTGAATTGTCAATGAAGCTTTGAAAATATGTTCTCCATTCTCGATTCATAACAGAAGAATTAACGAAAAAACAAGAAAGAAAATATTTGATAAGTTGATTAGAGAACGCACTTAACCAGAAATAAAGATTAGGTAATTGGTTTATTGTGTGGTCATAAATTCTCCTCTGGGGTAGAGATTCTGCCAGTATTTACAGTTTTAGGGGTTTAAAGCCAAAATTATTTGAGTTAGAAGGATTTAATAATAGACTCCTGCAGGGTTGGTATCAATGTTTAATAATAGTTTCTGTGCGTTTCCATTGGAGGGTCTCTTTGATCCCATACTCTGAGGTATTAATGAGTTCCATTTCTAACAACCACGACCAGCTCAACTTTCCATCTAAGCGGGTGTAGAAAAAAAAGCTAGGATTACATTATAAGGACACTTCCTTATGTATGCACCTCATTCTGTTACGTAGAGCAAGAAAGTATCTCGGAAAACATTTTTAAAGCAGTGAGGTCAGTTCGAACTACGCTCGACGTCCTGAGTACTGACTCTAAAGCAGAAATCTCGCCGCTATGTTACACGAACTTACTAATATTGAAAATATCTTTTTATGACCAGAATTTCGTAATATACAATTTATGTAATATGATAATAATTGTCAATATACAACTAATTTGCGGAACGTAATAGATTAGTTTTGTGTTTTGATTCAATTTCACCGAGTACCAAATGTAGTAGTAATAACTTTAAAATAAACAGGAATAAATAAACATAAATTTATTATTGGAAATTATCTCCCCCACACAAATTTGAAAGAGAGAAAGTTAGCTTAAGTTAGTTTATTTTATCTCTCCGACACTAAATCGCCAACGTTATGTTAAGTTAGGTTATTGTACTTTATATAAGCAAGTCATTAATAAATACACCACTTGACCTAACCTAACATTATCGACCAATATAATAGTGGTTAGCAAATATAACAGAAAACATTCTTATTGTATTTGTATATTTGTATAGCGTCAAATAAATTTTCATACAATACATGAATATTCATGCGCCACATTTAAATATTTAAATTTCGTGTCTTAAGTATGTTTATCTCCATAACAAAAAGTTTTGCCTCGATATTTTAATTTTATTTTTTTAGCCATTTGCCAAAAAGTCTGCAGAGTTCTTACGAGAAATAATTGCAATCGTTCGGAATTATTTTCTGTTGTCGCAAAAATGACTTGATTCTATGGGCTATTTATGTACGTAAACTTACCGTACTTTGGCAACTTTTATTACTTTCTAAATGAGAAACTTACTTGTGTTTATTCATTGTAAGACATTATTTCATGAAGCCCTTGTTACACATTGAGAGCACGGTAGACAAGTATTACCTGCTTGGACGTTTCTTAAGACAATACGGGAACAATGTTATACAAATGACTGTTTTGCGTGCAAGTATTACCTAAACAAGAAAACGCGGTCTCTGTTTAGCCTTTAAGGCTTAACATGAAGGTAATGTTGGTGACCTACCTTTCAGACGCTTCTTCCCTCCAGAAAAACAAAAAAGAACTCATTAAACAAATAACTTGACGGGAGACGCTTACGGACCGAAAACAGTTGACGGCGACGCAGCGAACAGCAGCCACGACCTAGCACTACCACAAGCACACGCAAACTAAAATCTCGCGAGTAACTTCGATGAAGCGACAAGCTAACCGATCGATTCCCGGCATGCATCACGAACAGGCAAACAACAAACTACTCCCAAAACGAAACTTTGAATGTGTTCTTTTTTTTCTGCTTAAATCTAGTTTCCTTCTCGATTTTTTGACTGATATCTTCCGAACCAAACGTCCTTTTTTATTAACATTTTTCTTTACGTCCAGAAACTTCGTTTTTCGTATTCTTTATTTTAAAAACGAATACAGTGAGAAAACAATCTCTTTATCTTTTGACAGCTCTTAATTATTATAATTAAAATGCAAAGCGACTAAATAATTGCCTGCTTCTCTCTTTAATTTGGCGTCGGAAGTGATAAGATTTTCTTTATCAAGCAAAATGCTTTTTATTTCTCTCTTAGAATGAAAATGAGATTTTTTTAAAGAAATACTTGAAAAAATATTTAGCTTCTTATCTCACGCAACGGTTTCAATCTTTATGGATAACACGACCTACATAAATGGTCAAATATTACCCAGTTAAATGGTAACTATATGTTGAGCTATTAAGAGAAAACTTAGGCTTCGAGGAACACCATTTTCGATAGGATTTGAAAGTTCTCTCTTTCTATAACTATAAAAACATTATAGAATGATAAAATTTAATAAGTGAGAATTATTTGCTCATTGCAGTAATGATTTGATGATTATTATTGTCTATAAGGAGATAAAATACTTAATTGATTCATTTAATTCATACATACAAGGTAACCAAAAAGCTTTTTTCGTTTCTGACGTCTTATTAATCATGCGCTCACAGAGAGGAAACGAAATGACGCACGTGACTGCCAAGCGATCGGGAGTTAGAATGACCATCGACCTTCAGTAATTCAGCCGGCATTGGTGAATCGCAAGGGTGTGCTGGTTCTCCACGACAATGCCAAGCCACATGTGGCAAAGAGGACCCGGGAGACCCTTCAGCAAATTAGCTGGGAGACACTGTGCCATGCATCATATTCACCGGACCTTGGGCCAACAGATTACCACCTGTTTCATTCCCTCGACAACCACCTCCGTGGGAAATCCTTCGCCAATGAGGGAGACATTCGGAACTCACTCACGGACTTCTTTGCCTCGAAGACCGCCGACTTTTATCACCTGGGTATTGTGGAACTGTAGGAACGTTGGCAAAAGGTGTTGGATGCTGATGGAGCTTACTTCAAAACCGAAAGGTACGTACCGTTCACTGTATTGCTCTTTGTTTATCACTGCTCTAGAACGGCAAAAACCTTTTTGGTTACCTTGTACAATCATTTACGTTTTGAACGGTAAATAAATGGAAGTTTTTATTTATATTTATGGTCTTTCAGCATCTCTGGCTCAGGCCGGGATAGAATAGCAGAGAGGATATGGAAAGGAGTGGGCAAGAACCTAGTTTGAAGCTATATACTAGCCTGTTGTGATTGAGGAAAAGCTCTCCTCTAAAAGCCGTAAGATGAGCGGCGTCTGGTTTCGATCTCAAGGCCTTTCAAATGTAAAGCCAACGTTCTAGCAATTAAGATACGGCCACTCGGTGCTAAATGAATGAGAAGAGACAATTCGATTAATCGAGTGATTGACATCTCAATGGACGGATGGATGGACTGATACATTTTTTGGTAAATGGGTGTATGGATTGAGTGAGTAAGTGAGTTATGAGCGGATGGATTGATTTATTGATGCATAGGTGAATGGAAGGTAGGGTGGATGAATTAATTGATTGACTGATTAATGAACATGTTCATTTATAGATTGATTGATTTACTGATTAATGGATGGATGCGTAGATGAATGAATGGATCAATTAATCCATTTATTGATGAATGGATGAATATATTGACGCATTAATGAATGAATTTATGCGTGGATTAATGAAATATTTGATTGATTCATGAATGATGAATAGATTTATTGAGTGAGTGAGTAAATAAGTAAGTGAGTGAGTGACTGAGTAAGTAAGGAAATAAGTAAGCAAGTAAATAAGAAAGTACGTGAATGAATAAGTAAGTAAAAAACTAAGCAAGTGAGCGAGTAAGAAAGTGGAGTACTGAGTAAGCAAGGAAGTGAGTGAGTAAGAAAGTAAGAAAGCAAGTAAGTGAGTGGGTCAGTAAGTGAGTGAGTTAGTAAGAACGTAAGTAAGTGAGTAAAAAAGTAAGTGAATGAGTGTAGCAGCTGCACTGCGCTCGTTTTCCTGATCGGGCACCAGTAGCGAAACAAGCCTGAGTAACTTCGTCCGATGAGGCTTCCTTCCGCTACGAATGGGTTGGCAAATTACAGAGGGCGCGCACGGACGTTACCGAATAATGTCAAGATGACGAACACGTAAAGAAAGTAATTCTTGAACTGTTTGATAGAGGCTAATCTTATTATCGGATGCATAGCCAAAAGTTAGATAATTACAGTTTACTCTACTGCTGCTAGATTAATATTTATTCAAACCTAATCGGACTCCAGGCCTCATCTCAAAATCACAAGGAAAAATGTTCTTGTACCGCCTGGCACCGAAATTTAACTCACACATACACATGTAAACTTTGGTAAATTTTATTTTTATATGGGCCAATCTAGTAACTTTGGACTTCGGCCCGTCACTATTCGTCCTTAAGCCATTAAAATTCACACCCATGCCCCTGCGGGGACTCGAACCCGGGACCTTCGTGTTGTTGGCCTACCGCTATAGACCGCACGGCTACCCGGCCGGCGCACATACACAAAGATGTTGACAGAAACTGCCTTTAAAACACCAGTGATAATCGTGACGAACTCCTGGGAATCGAAGGGAGGCTACCGAACCGAGAGAAGAACCTCCGGCGCAAAGGCACGCTTCCCCCAGAACTTTTCGTTTAGGAGGTATTGAAACTATTAGGGGGGGGGGGGGTAAGCAAAATCTATATTAACTTCTCTCTATGTAGGACCAATTTTTTCCCTTCAGACAAATTTTGGAGAAGAAATGGGAATACAATGCGACGGTTTACCAGCTATTCACTGATTTTGAGAAAGCACATGATTCTATCAAAAGAGAAGTTATACAGGATCCTAATACGATTTGGAATTTCGGAAGAACTTGTTCAATCAGTGAATATGTGTCTCAGCGACCCCATAAGCAGAGTACAGAGAGGTAATAATATGTCAGATAGTTTCAAGATTCGCAACGGATTGCGATGCCTTGTCCCCACTACTGTTTAACTTTGCGTTAGAATATGCGAATTTAAAATTTAAAGGGGACAAAAAGGGACTGTCATGAATGGTTGGAATCAACTTTTCGTGTATGCAGATGCTGTAGATTTAATAGGGGACGATATAGATGCCCTACAAAGCAACTCCAATGTCTTAGTAGAAGCGTGCGATGAGATAGGTCTACAGGTAAACATAGATAAAACAAAATACATGATAACAAGCCGAAACACAGGGAATGAAGGAAATTAAGAGATAATAATTAAGGATGAAGTCAAAGAAAAAGTAAGCAAATTTAAATACTTGGGAGCATACGTAACAAGCAAAAATGAGGTCACGGAAGAAGTGAAAAAGTCGCCTAGTATGGGGCAACGCATGTTTCTACTCAATCCAAAAACTTTTAAAATCGCGATTAATATCAAGGAAATTGAAATTGAAAATATACAGAACGGTTATTCTGCCGGAAATAGTTTATGGTTACGAAAGTTGGAGTACGACCCTAGCAGATGAACATAAATTACGTGTATTTGATAATAGGGTTTTGAGAAACATATATGGGTCGAAACGGGACGAGATGACTGGAGAGTGGAGGAGACTGCATAATGAAGAACCCCACGGACTGTACGATTCGCCAGATGTTGTAAAAATAATGAAATCGCGACGACTAAGGTGGGCAGGCCATGTAGCTCGGATGGGGGGAAAACGAAGATTATATTCTATCCTGGTTGGAAAGCCGGATGGAAGGAGACCATTGGGAAGATCAAGACGTCGTTGGGAGGACAATAGTAGAAGAGATCTTCGAGAAGTAGGCGTTCGTGATGAAACCTGGCTTGATACTGCCCAGGATAGAATCCAATGGTTATGCTTGATGTTGCCCGAACGTTTGTTACTGCGGCGATGAACTTGCGAATTTTATAAGCCATAGAGTTAGTTAGTTACGATGTAGTTATGATGTTGACGTTCCTTATTAGTTGAAGTTCCTTACTAACTATTTCTGGCTGGCAAAAACGCAACAATATTACAGATTTACCTTGTTGTATCAAGATATACTAAAGGTAAGAATAATTTTTCTTCGATGGATCATCAACTATTATTATCATAATAGTATGCATTTACATGGATCACTAAAGGTTATGGACAATTCCGTAAAGCAGACGTATTAGTTAAAACTTTTAGATGGAATTAGCAGTGAGAATTACTACACGAATTTACTTTCAAGAAATATATGTGTACAAAATCAACATATAAAAAACATATTCTTGTTACGTTTTACATAATATATAAATGACCAAGTTTTTTCAAAACTATAGAATTACGATTTGCCTCATCAGGCTGTTCACTGACTAATATTTACGACCAACTTCAATTTCACTTATCACCGAGACTACATAATGCCAGAAGCTCTTGCTAAAGGGATCAGTTCTTCGAAATGGTTGTTGCCTACTACTCTGGAGCAGCGAGCTGAAGGTTGCAATTATATTGAAAGAATTATAGAAAATGTGGAATTTTTCATGCCATTGGTATTACAGCAAACTGTGGCTTTATATAGGTTAGCCAGGGTCTATTTAGATCAGAGGGATCTATATCAATCAGAAGAAAAAAACAGGTCAATAATGTCAAGGCTTACCAGATTTCACCCCCACCCCCGATACTTCAGTCGACAGAATGAAGACTGAAAAAGAATATCTCAAATCATAACCGTATTGACATGTCTTGCCCTTCTAATCGATATAGCCCCTTCATCGCAATGGACCCGGGCTACCCTACGTGTACTTCTAAGCACAAAACTAAACCTTGCCTATCAAGAGATCTTGTAAAATATGCACTTCTTGTGAGAGTTATTGGTTGGAGAAGAATCCTCATTCATTATAAGGCTTTGTCTTTGTGAAACACAGTTGTCAATTTCAGAATGTTATGGATACGTATAACGCACCCCAACCTAATGATCCCAAAAGTGGATCACACAGACAAATAGGGTCGCCAGGAGCCTAGAGTACCCACGCAACGCATCTAACTTAACCTCTAGCTCCAAACATTTTCTACACCCCAGACGAGCGGCGCAGAAATGCCTTCCAGATTTAAGAATATCTGGGAAAGAGGATTCCAGATCCTTGTGATCACTGTAAAAAAAATTAATTTAGATCGAGGGAGGAAATACCGGTAAGGCGACACCTCCAATCTTTTAATTAGATCGTCAGTTCATACTCTGAAGTACCAGCTGGTTCAGATTAGCGACAGATTAAGAAAGAAAAACGCAAATATTTACTTGGGAAATAATCTCAAACGATGATACGCATAACGACTCATATGTGACTCATATTATGTCTTTACTCACTTCGAAGTCTACAGGGTGGCAAAAGACCATGTCTTACCTTTACCTTAGTAGGGCCCACACCTGTAGTCTGGAATCGCAATTCCTGAAATAAAGACGAACGAACACAACGAATGACGGTCGCAACTCAATCCAAACGTAGTGTCATAACGCAAAACGCAAATAATATTTATTCACACAAATCACATGCTGGAGTCACTTCATATGTCAATGCAGAAATAACCAGAAATTCGATATATAGTTCCTTTCCCAAGTCATCACTTCTCAGCTGGCGAAAGAATCCTACCACCGGTCTACGGATTTATGAACCGATCTAATCTAATTAAAATAACATCACTTAAAAAGATAGGTTTACCGAAACACAGAAATAATATAGTATCAATTGCTGTCAACTTCACGTAACGATTCATAGCTAATTTCCAATAGATATTAAGTCAAACATTAAATAACTCACTGCACATTATAAACATTACCAAACACTGTACGAGGATTATCAACTAATGCCGTAGATCGTACCTGGTTAACTGAGAGGTTTCTACACGACGTTCACTGAATATAAACTCAAGATTGTTTTCGAAGAAATATAAAAATTTCATAATTTCAATTTATTGCTTTGAATTTACATATTTCACGCTTTCGGCTATGATAATTTTATCAGAATCTGAACAGAATTACTGTTGAATTGTAAAACAAACAAATTTGAATCGCTGGTATACATGAATTAAGCAGAACTGAAAGTTATGTAGTCACACATTAATGTCCATAATTTCTGTAATAATTAACAAATTTCGTTGATGTTTTCACAAATTATTTCCGAAATATTGTTGTACAATTTAGAAAAGTTTTAGTACAGTATTACTTACACGAAAGAAGTTCTAGTCCAAAATGTATGGTAATTAAAGAATCACTTTAAGCTTAATAATTTTGTGACGTCATTACAAATGATTACTACGTTATACAAAAGACGTTCTAAATATTTTTTGAAAATACAAAATATTGTTATAAAATATGATTTTTTCATTGGAGAATAGTGGCTGGAGTTGAAACCAAAATTATCGAACCATGTCGAATAAATTAAAATTTACTGTTAACATGAAAACGGTACGCAAAGATAGTCGAGCAGACATGTTGCTAATTTGATCAAGTAAGGAAAATATGCAGTAGCTGTCAAACATGGCTAACCGGGAATTTCGAATAAATATGGAAAAACTGGAGACGAGAAACTGGCATATGATTATTGAAATCCAACGAACCGATATTTATAATGCAAGAATTCGGTCAATAGTGGCCCCATACTGAAATTTAGAACATATTGTACATTTTGACAAATAATCTCGAAACAACTAATAAATTTGATACGGTGAAAATTCCGAAATTATGACGTTGAAAAGTCCTGATAGCACTTGTATCGGTTTTTATTCTTCTTAACACGATTTAATATATTGCATCGGAATAGACGAAATCGAAAATTATGTTAAATTTAGTATTTATATCTACCTTTCGTAGACAGGGCTTAGGAAGTACAGGTGATGGAAAGCCCTGCATCTAGTCGCTTCGTTTTAAAATTGGAACTAACTAACATGGCGTGGGAAAGCAGTTCTCCCAGCAAACGGAGAAGAAGGCTGATTCACACCAATCAGCAAAAAACAAGTCACGAAGCACTGACTAGGGCCAATCAAAAACAAGCGTTAGATCCAAGTCATTGCTGCGTGACTAACGAAAACCTGAATGGATAACGATTAAAAATCCAAAGAAAAATCCAAGCGGAAAACGCTCAAAGAGTCAAAAACCAACCAAAGAGAATGAGCTAAAGAGAACACACTGAAAGAAAACAAAACGGAGACTAAAAAAAATAAAAGGGGAAAAAATAAAAAAATAAAAAATGGAACAGCAACTAGGCTGTTACATACGCTTAAAGCAGAAATACTCATAGATCTGCCGGAGCTGAAAGATACCTTGGACGGCATATTGGTCACGTGGGTGCCTCTAGGTCAAACTATAGGCTGAGATGTGACCAGGAACAAGGCTTCAGAACACTGGGTAAGCTACTATGCAAATGGCACCTTGTCCATCACTATGAGTCAGAGATCAGAAAAAGGTACAAGATAGCAGATCTTAATAAGACACCAGAAAGATGGCTTGCATTTGGTTGAATTCACCAAATCAACAGCCAATTTTGAAGAGAACATCAGAGCTATGCTGCGGAGAGCGAAAGTATGTATCACCGAGGAGGTTATAATCCAATACAAACAGTTAGTTCCGAACTTGCAAGAAAACTAGGAATTCAACTTGGAGGAGTGAAAAGACCGCTTTGGTTCGGAGGCCCCGTAGGAGAGTCCAATGTGCCAATTAGACCTCGCGCTGGACTTCTTGATAAGACATCTACAAGCAACTCCAAGAAAAAAGATCCCTACTCTCAAAAGTCAGAGAATACCGGAGTGGGACAAGCAGACATCGCCACGCAGACCTCACAGAAGGGAAACCATAGAAGACCTGTTGGAAAAAAAAGAATTAAAACTGCAACATACAAGCATCGTCCTTTTTAGAAACAAGAAAACATTCTGAAAAGCGACAACTGTATTTCACACAGCCAAAGCCTTATAATAACTGAGGGTTCTTCTCTAACCAATAACTCTCACAAGTTGCATAGAAAAGAGAAAGAGAAAAAGAGGCAGCGCAGAACCAAGAAATCAAAATGAATTAAATTCTTGTTTACAACCTGACGAAGAATTCAACTAAACTTGAGATAGAAGTCATAGACGACGATCTTTTCGTTTTGTTATACGCCTAAACCGAATACTTTAATCCTCATACAACCGTGAAAGTTCGTAGAACCTTGATAAGTACTACCAGAAGGCACTACATGAAACAAAAACAAACTTACAGAAATATAAAATAATGACGCTCCCAAAATCAAAGTGGTTTGGAACCAAACATATCATCCATTCTATACGAGAGCATACTGGCCATCTACAGGAGAAGATGTTAGTTCTCTTAAAATCAGAACAAAACGAAATCTGACGCAAAAATAAAGACGTGCAATAAACAAACTTAAATCAAGATAAGACATTTTTATCAAACCCACAGAATAATCAGCGGGGTTAGAGACATCCTAGGAAAAATAGACTATGAAGAAGATGCATTGCTCCTACTGAAAAATTAAAACATGCAAAAAGTAATTGAAATAATGAAAAATTAAAAAGAAGTAAATAAATTCTAAGACCAATTAGGAAAACAAACAATTCTGGAACTAGAGCTTAAAGAGAAACCAAAAAACTGATAATGAAATCCTCTAATGGAGTCCATCGCAACCCACTTGGGGAAAGATGTACAGAAAATGTAAACATCAACACAAATCAAGCAAGATCTATTATACTTGACAGGAGGTGTATACATAATGCACGCGAAGTGCATACACCGCCTCACGTATGAAAAGAGACAGAAACGTCGTAACTCATATATACATATTCGATATACTACACTGGAGGTTTATCCACTACATTCGTAAGTGACATAACAGACGTAGGGAAGACATCCTCAAATTGGAGAATCTGTTAGTAGATGTAAATGCCCGGTCTCCACGCCTCGCCCAACACTGTGAAATGTACAGGAATCGACGTCGTGATTGCTGAGTCTGACAAGCAAACATACTGATGGGGTAGAAAAAACTTCTAAGTTTTTTCTTCCGTCATGGTTAGAATGTCGAAATATGTGCACATGTACATTTTGTCGACACGAGCGCAATTACTTTGAGAGATATCGATGACATAACAGTCAGATTTCTTGTTTCTGAAGGGTGAAGAAACCGTGTGTAAATACTCTTATATTTGTAAAATGCTGAAAGAAATGGAAAGTAAATATATAGCAATGGGTACTGGGTCGAAGGCGCTACCTGCTGGAGGGTATGTTCTTCACAGCCGCCATCTTGAAGTCCGCCATATTGAATTTCGATTAATTTTCTTAAATAGGAAGAGGGTCGTGTAACATGTCATTCCGGGCTAGAATTTTACGAGAAATACGTTTCTGGAGTCAGTTTTACCGTAAATGTATTATTGTGAGAGATAAGGATATGTGACATTAGTACAGGTTAATGATGCAACTGTCTGTAAATACTCATTTTTTTTTTATTTTTTTTTTTTTGAAATAATGAAGGAATTGAAACCTAAATGCATGCAAATTGTTCCTGCTTATATTACCATATCAATATGCATTTATATGTACCTAGTTTACAATTCGTTCATTATTTCAAAATAAAATGGATGTTTTAGGCTATTCCATCATTAACCCATGGGGCGCTAAAGTTTTTATTACATTAATGTGATTTGGATAAAGTATTTCATCGGTATTTCATAAGATGAATTTTATTTCATCGGTATTAAATAGTTTCAAATTTTTACATCATTATCTTTTCTGATTTAATACCAACACTTTTAAAAAATGTGAAGTTTACTGTTACGTTAGTTTTACGTTGAGGATAGATTAAATTTGACTTCTTGTGCACCATTTAAATTAGTAACTAAAGGGTCATTATTCGGTTACCAACTTCTCTTTAAGAATTAGTGGTTTTCAACAGTTCCGATTCACTGCTCCAGGTCACGGTGATTTGAATCTGTGATATCAATTGTCACATATTCCATTCACCACTACTTGGAGAAGTGATTCGAACTGTACCCCATTAATCTGTATTGTTTCCTTAAAATCTAATGTCTTATTTTTCACAATTTGGGTGAGTAGCACATTGCGATTCCAATGCGAGTACCCAATAACCGATTTCTTTGCTTCCAAAATGGGTGAGTAGCTAATTGAAACACGTGTTACACTTACCTTACAATAAAACACGCAATAAAATACATATTTCCATTGGCCACTCGCCCAAATTGCAGGCAAAGCCAGCAAAGCAAGCTTTCATGAAAATCAGCCCTAATACATATAATTTAGCGTGTACACGTTACGTCCGGATCATAATACTAACGACTGTCGTAATGCATCGTTTAAAATGGTGACGTTCTATCGGATATAGTCAAAAGAACCGAACCTGACTTTCCTAACCTAACCTAACCCTTCGTAATTAACTTATTAATAATAGATATGGGAATATAAAAATGTTTTTGTCAGAAAATTGAAGAAAAAGTACAACTTGACATATTACAATCCCCCCGAGTCCTTACTATTATGATCCTGTAATGTACACGGTTCATTTGATTCAGTCTCATAGCTCCTGTTCATATTGACAATAAAGAGATTCGTTCAATTGATGTTTTTGTTGTCAAACTAATTAAGCCCGAGCCCTTACAGAGCTCCTCGCGTCCAGATTATTCACACGCCAAAAGTAAATTTGTTACGTTTCTTTGTGCAAATAGTGTTTTTAGTCTTATAAGAAAAAACCGATAACGAAATTATTTCTAAATACGTTAAGATTAAGATTCGCTGCGTTGCCTAAAAACTATTAACAACAGGTGACTGGATCTACAATGCACATTATTAGTTTCTTCTTATATTTTAACGTGCTGTGTTTTCAGTAATTTGCTTTGAGAAAATTTATAGATTTTGTGTGAAGAACTGTTACATATATTTATGTAGTACATATTCCTGTTTTGTTTTTAATTGTCATGTATACGGTAATCGTCTTTTTCAGAAAGATAAAAAGGAAGTCAGTAACGTCGGGGATTTCGGAGAAAGAATGGAACCTGTGTTCGAACCCCACGGTCGACCGTCCTGATTGAAGTTTTCCATGTTTCTCCTCAGTTCTGCCAGGCGAACGTTGGGATGGCACTTTAAGAAAGGTCCTGGTCGATACCTTCCTCATCCTGTACATAACCCATCCCGGCCTGAGCCAAAGACCTTAAATAAAATTGAAAAATCGTATAAATCACAATGGTTTCTTAAACATGAGGAAATTTTTGTACCCAAAATTTTTCCTTTTACCTCCCATTGTCTCTCTATACCGTTATGACAATCGCATGTATCTCATTCTGTGGTATATTATGACTCGAACCAGTCCTCGTAATAAATTCCAACATTATGATTTCTTATTAAGTTAAGGAAATTTTTGCAACAAAAAATATCCTTTTCTCTCTACATTTTTACCATGATGCATACCGGGATCATATCATTCTGTGGTCTGTTACAATTTCAACCAGGTTGTATTTACTGTTCTGTGACAATTAGATCCAGAACTGTACCCATCTAAACAGAGATATAACCATAGAGTTAGGCATATAAATAGAGGGAACCTTAGGCTGTTTTGTTGGAGAGGATAATGAAGGAAGGGACGAGGCATTTCCGAGTATTGCCTCTCTGGGGTGCGCTCATCCTCCTATCGAAAAAGGCAATCTTCACAGTACTCGGTATAGAGGAACTCTAATGGGTCACATAAGATGGCTGCCGATGAACCGTAATTTAGCTTCATATGACGTCATGTATGTTCTCTCTATTTTCTTCCTAACTCTATGGATAAAACCCTTTCATTTTGGCCACGCCCCTTTTTTCAGAAGCTCCTACGAAGAGAACGTGTAATCTATATGCTAAAGACAGTAAGATCTTAGCATTTTGCGGATGTCAATTAAAACTTGAATTAAAAAATCTATAATTTTCAGTTTTTTATACCTTAAATCTTGTTCTAAAGGTGACGATTTTCCCATTTAAAAGCACTGCGTGTAGTCAGCTTAAACCTAAAAAATGTAGGTGCAGTACTCGGGATAGAGGGACACTAGACACGACGTTACTGCAGTGCCATCTCTCAGGTGTTTTCTGAACTACGTTGAAATAGTGCTCGGAAAGTTTTGTTCAGCAACTACCTCCCTGACATCCTGACTAGAGTTTCGGATCGCTTGGCAGGAGTTCAATTTCCACACAGGTTATAGTTTCTTTACAGTTCGTTTCTTTTTTTTACAACATTCCTTTTTCTTTTCTCTATTCGAAAAAGCCGCTCCTCTTCTATTTTCCCCATTCCCCGCAAATCACAGAAGTAGATTAGGTTAAGTCAGATTAGACATTTTGTTTTCTTTATACGTGATGAAAACCTCACATTTTCAACAATGAGTAATTTAAAATATTAAATTTTTGAAAATGGTTCGCTACACTGACAACTGTATCGCCCGAAATATTACTATGGCCACTCCTAGTTCCAAATATAAATGTGTGCAAAATATTGTATAAATCAATAGATTTGTATAAGTAAAGATATTTGTAAAAGTTTATTTTTAATATAGGTTTGCAATACTGACAATGGCGGTGCTTGGGGACGGAGATACTCACACTATTTTTCCATTATGTCGATTCATGTTTATACCGAGTTTAGCACTGATACGTAGAAACAGTATTTGTCGTCTTCAAAGAGTTTTATTTGCCCAGATGACAATGAAGATTAGCCATTCATTTCATCTCTTTCATTGTTGTCTTGGAGGGATTTTATCTTTATTGCTTCTTCACTTTATTACTTCATATTTCTTTGCATATTTTACTTCATCGTTTTCTTCAACAATTTTTATTCCGTTTAAAATCGTCAAAAGCAAATTAAAAGATCTGATTGTTGATTTATTTTCGTTGAAATTTCGGTCGTAAGCCACACACCCCTTCCCGATCTTCCTTCTGCTTTAATTCTCATCTCTCATTGGCTGAGGCCAGTCGGGGGGTCGTTCATGGCTGCCCATATTGAATAGATGTACAAGTGGCTGGCTGCTCTTGAAATTACTAATATGTCATATAAGAATGGTAATGCAGCCTATTATCTATAAAAATATAAATATAATTGCAGCGTCTTCACAAGGGCATAATTTGTAGTAGCAGTCCCTGCATTGCTAAGAAGTGATGTTGAGATATCGTCACAGGCAGTAGACGGTCTTAAATTTCCATATTGTTTCCATCTACAGAGAGATGAAGCATCTATTGGCGGTTTGTGTATGTGAAGTGGTTTTCAAGTATATATGTGGTGTGCAGTGATTTTTTTCCTGTTCTAAATAAAATATAAATATATATCATTTGTGGTGCTAAGTCCCTTTCTTATGTGTGTGAAAGTAATTTAGTGAAATTTTCAACATGTCAGTGGTTGGTGGCTTTACTAGTGGAAGTATGTGTGAAGTGGTCATGTCAGCCTAAATTGGTAGGCGCCGGGGTCGGTTTTCTGTCATGTAATGTATGCTTAATGTCTTACATTTCCTCTTTCTCTCTCAGAAATCCAATTATGTTTCACTTACGTTCAGATAGCTAAATTTCAGCACGTTAGATTTTGGTTTGTATACGCTGAATATTTTACCTTGCACTATAGTTGATACTACCTTTCAGAATGCACGTTATTTTCCATTCAGCATGTTTTTTTGTCTTTTCAGAAACGGGTATGATTAAAATTGCACGAAATTTCCTTAACATATCCGTTTTATCAAACGTAAGATTTTAACGATTCTCTAGGTTTTATTTTGGTAAACAGCAAAGTTCAAAACTTTGTCGTTGCGTTAACAGCCGTAAGACATTTTTGTTTATAGAAATTCGTGTTGTAAATTAATACCTATCCCAACCATAGCATAGAAAGGTTGTATTATCAGAACGGAGGACAGGTTGTGTGAAGTTTCAAAAAATGGAAATTACATACGAAATGTTTTGACATCGTTTTTAAAATATCAAAGTAAATTGCTGACCAGTAGTTATATTGTTTTTTTTTTTCGTTGAAAGAAATTACTCTTCAGTAATTGTGGAAATTTGGGTTTAACTGGGCTAAAGTATAGAATGTGTACCACGGTTGGAAAGTAAAAGTAACCTAATCTTTTGGAATATAAGTATGTGAAGTCTTGTCTCTGTTCTTAGGCAGAGCTTATCTGTGTATAATTAATTTACTCTTTTGTTATGTGAAATTGAAAGCATCTTCAACGCTCATTTTGATGTTCAAGAGATTTTCTTCGGAAACTTTTTCTTTTTAGAAAATTCAGCAATCAGTTTTTCTTTCCCTAGCGTTTGTCAATTTTAAGTAAAGATAAATTACATTTCTACTAGATATTTCTTGTGTCAAGGGTTTCATTACGATGTAGGTAGATTCCCATCACTGTGGTATTGCTGGAAAGGTTCCCAACCTTTCGCTATTTCAGTCCGCGAAGTGTGTATTTATGTATATGTGAGAAGGTAATTGCAGATGAAGTTAAAGTTTGATTTTGATCCAATATTTCAGCAATCTTTAGAGAGTAGTCAAATCAGTTGAGCTCATCCAAATTTCGTGATAAATGTTAACTAGTGCGCGGCTGTGTTAAGCCTTGCACTATTTTAGGGGCCTCGTTGCGTTACGTCACTAAAATAGCTTTTGTGTTCTGCATTCCTGCGGGGTGTTCTCGCCTGCGTCCCCCCTTTTTTTGCGTCTTTTCCTGCGTGTTTTAGCCTTCTGCTTTTTGCGAACTTTCTGAGTTTTGGAACTCCTTTCGGGCTTCTTACATGCATGCTTTGTGGTCTAGACTAGTGAGTGTTCTGTCTTCGATGTGGCTGAAGCAGGGTGCTGATGGTTAGGTACCCTCCCTGCCATCAGGTCCGAAAGCGGTCTTCTTTCGTTATGTGCCCTCTCCTGTGGCGTGATGTCGGTTTGTCTCCAGGGTAGGTTAGACCACGTTGAGTTTGGGTAAGCCCCCTTTTTGCAACAGGGTCCCTGGTTTGGTGGTGAGTCTACCTACTTTTGTTGGAGGAGCTTTGAGACATTACAATGTAATGTGTGCAACGCTTCAAGTCAATCCGATATGTGGAAGTGGGTGAAAATTAGCTTACAAGGTTTCACCCAACTAACGAAGTAACAAGTTTAGTTAAAAATGAAATATTATAAAGACGAGCATAGAATGACCTATCGTCGGAAAAGAAAAATAATAACAAAAAAAAGCTTTTAAAGACATGCATTGCTTAAACAATTCGTACTAATAGGTAAATAAATGTTTATGCATGACTAAAAAGAAAAGCATGGGGCGCTCTCTCATATACAGTCACTTTATAAATTCTCTCATATACAGTCACTTTAAAAACGAAAAGCACCCGAAGCTTTTCGTTTTAGTCATACATAAAAAAATCTTACTTTTTATTACGAATTGTTTAAGAAAATTATGTCTTTTAAAAGCTTTTTATTATTATTATTTTTAGTTATTTCGGTGTTTAGGTACTTTTTCTCAAGCTAGTGTTTTGTGACCCAAATCCTAAAGTGTTTTGCAACCAGTCAAACCCAATAACGTTACAGGCTAGTATTTATTGTAGGATAAAGAAGTCCATATTAAAAATAAAACATTATTAAACTATGCTTTTGAAATATATAAAGGTAACAATGGAATATTGTATTGTCATCCGGCTTACGTCGCTGTGCAAAATTTCATTATTCTATGACGTCGGGAAATGAGTTAAATTAATGTTGCAAGATTTGAGGACACCAAGTGAACTAAAAGAAAAGAGTGTAAAAAATGTTATTCGAAGGTATTAATTCTTTCTTTTGCACGACTTGAAAGCGCTTATCGACAGTATGTTTGAGTACTATCTCCTGTTTGATCTTGTACTAAAATTATTACACCTGAACACGATATGGGTCATTAGCAGTGAAAGAAACTACAGCAATAAAATTAAGAGTCTTGAAATGTTAACTTTCTGACCTTTACGTGAACTTAAATGCAAAACCAGAGAGCTCATTCTCCTCCTATTTCCTGCAAATCCCTTCCCCAAACCAAGTGTCCGTGGTGAACGTTAATACGTAAACTTATAATAATATGTAACTGTGCTCTGAGGTTTTAACTCCTTTTGCGCTGGTAAAGATGTTTTTTGAGTTACTGTAAAACATGCTGATTGCCTTAATAATGTTGCTCTTTCCCTCTCTCATATCTCTGTATTCATTATACATTAATCGATACAAGATTTGGAAATCATGTTACCTTACTTGTATAATTAGGCTTGTAGTGTACAACACTTTTTCTGCCAATTATGTTTGAGTTCCCTTGACTGCAAAGCTACGTGGTATAGCAAAACGGATCTTCTAGTCACGCTCATGTGTGCGTGCATATCCAGAAATTAGATCGCAGGTCTACAAAAATGCTTGAAGTGTCGTTGGAAAGATCTTGCTTAGAGCAGCTAAGAGCCGCCGGAACCATCTTGATCAGTGTTGCCAACCCATTTTTTAAAAAAATTAACTGTTTAAATTGCTTCCATTCAGTTATACCTAGCTGTATCAAACTTGGCAAAACATTATTTGACACAATAGAGAAGTACTCTGGGGTATCCCGTACCCAAGCAATGCAGTTGTCAGTATTGCTAGCCTATTTTATAAAAATTAATGCTTGTGTGACTAAAATGCTATCAAGGGACCGGAGCCTCCGCGCTTGTTACTAGAATCCTACCTCTAACTTATTTCATAACAGCATTCGGTATAGTAACACCTTCGCAGCCTGTAAATATGGAGTTTCAAAAATATGTGTAATGGAAATAAGTATATTATATGTGCAATATTTATTTTAAAATTAGAAATGTGACATTTTCTTCTTGATGGTGCAATAGTTCCAATCTTAAAGGCTTAGTGCGTGAGTAGGGATTAAGCGTTGATGTAATTACCAAATTTGGAACTTAAGCATCACCTATAAGTAAAAGACTCCAATAGTTATTGTGGATTAAGATTTCGGCATCTTCATCCACTGTTGGAGGAACATCAATTAACACTTCCTTTTTGTCCGATAATATTTTAAATTGCTATCCAACAGTCTATATCGGAGGGGTGAAATTAATTGGTCGTCTTAACCCGTTAAACTCTCTTGTTACCGGAGGGTCAATTAGCTCGGGATCTTTGACCCGATGCATATACAAAAAACACTGAAAATTTGAATCTTGCTTACTTTTTTTGTCATAAAAATTCATGATTAACTTTCACGCAGGTACATTAAATAAATGTCAGTGAGTTAATGTTTCATATGGGAATGATCTATATACTAAAAAAGTTTGCTAAAAGAGGCTTTGTCCAGTCCGTCCGGCCGTTCTACTTGCACCGATTTTGATCATTCTTTTTTCGCATTTCCCGATTATTACGTAGATGAGCCATCAGAAACCGCATTCTTCTCCGTCTAGTCTGAACTGAAGGAGAAGTGTTTGAGTGTTCTCCCCTAAATATAGGAGCGTCTGGTTACGATAAAGGGGGTGCAACCCCCAAAACTTACCAAGTTAAAGGCGCAGCCCGCCGTATTGTTGAATGACCCAATGACTGTTGGCAACATATTATATTCACCCCGCACTAACGGGCGAGTAATTTTGCTCGTCAGTTTTTAAAAAGAACGGAAACGAGAAAATATATTTTCCGGAAAATGGGAAAAGTTCCGGGAAAATGGAGTAATTTTCGTGGGAATATGGAAAATAAAATATTTGCTAAGAAGTCGGAAACTTAAAACAGTTGAAGATAAACCGGAAAATGAAAGTTTGGGGTAAAGGCTCGACAAACCAAGGCCTTGAGTGTCCTTCGTGTTTTCTTCTCTGGCTAACTGGGGTGCTACTTAATGATTAAACCTTGTATTTAAATTGGGACAAGGTAGGTCATTAGGTTAGAGCATCGAGGGAAGGGGAGTGTGGGGCTACTTTTTTTTCCTGGCCCTTTTGACCGGACTCTTTCTGTCCTCGGGAACTATTCTCCGGGGACTATTTGGACGAAGTTCTTTTTGCTGGGCCCTTCTGACCTGATACCAATCCCTTCGTGAAACGGCACTGCAGTGGCGTACAAAATTCTCTACGTCCCTTTGCACCGATATTGAGGGACATTATGGCACTATGAGTCTACTGGCAGACAGGCAAATATATGCCTCATCAATAGTTGCTGTAAACTTCCACCTATCACCCACTAGGTGGAACTCATAAAGTTTACGATCTATCGTTCCTTAGTGTACCGCGGTTGGCGGGCGTGTACATGGACTTTGACTGTTCAGCCTGAAACGTATATAGAGGCTCTATCTTTGTTCTGACAGCCGATGAAGCCATATAGATCCTCGTGGCTATCTCCCGTTATATTGGAGGGTTCTCTTGCTCAGTCATCTGACGTACTCGTATGTCGTGCAGTACTGCGATCGTCACTTGTACTAGCGTCCTATTATACGTACGTTTGGTATTTTTTTTTAATTTTATTTTAGGGGGACCCGCATACCACCCCTGCCTCTTTGTATCCTTTACACAAGCCAAGTTGTGTACTTTCAAGGTCGTACATCACGCTCATTTTTGAGCTCCTTGCCTTGGGGCAGGCATGTCCCTAGAGATTCTTGGATTGCCGGAATGCCGGCACTCCAAGAAGCCCCTGTGTTCCATCGGTCAGAGACCTCTGGGGTTGCGGGACGGACTCTTGGCCAGGCATCCAGAATGTTCTCCTGGCCTTTGTTCCAGATCTTTTGGAACGTACGTTTGGTAGTTGAATACATACCCACTGACCCTTGTTTTGTCTAATGGGCTACGATGGACTGCATACACGACTTTACGATCTTGATTTCATTGCGCCGACACTGTCGTAGTTTTTCATCCCTTAATTTGACATTTGTACTATAAAAGTCATTTGTTTTGTTTCTTCTCTCGACTACGGTCTGAGCCAAAGTTGCCTAAAGGTCTTAAAAACTAAATTCAAATTTTCTCTAGTAATGATACGTCATTAAAATATTGACAGCAGTATTTATAATTATTATTAGTAGTAGCGGTAGTAATTTATTATTACTATTAGTAGTAGAAGGAGACGTAGGAGTAGATGATCACCGATTGGCTGAGAGGTTAGCAGGCTCGCTTTCTGTGCGTGTGGTCACGGGTTCATTTTCCATGTGAGTTTATTGAACGCAGTGACTTAGAGCTCTCTTTAGCAAAACGGGTAAGTTCAGTCCTTAGAAGCCTAGAACCTTGTAACGTGCCATCAAATTTAGTTATATTTAAAGGGTTCTCAAAGCCCGAAAATGGCGGCTTTATGTTGTATAACCCTTTTTCTATGTGTCAGTCTTAACTTTGAATTATTCTGACTGAAGTCATTTCTTATTGGCTGAAACTGTGAACACGCGATCCTTGTTGTACACGTGGCTTGAGAGGCAACGGCATGGCGCCAGTAGTATTGCGGAATATAGACAGTGATAGTCGTTGTAAATTACTGGTTTGATCAAATCTTAAAGTCAAACAAAAGATAGGAAAGTTACGTGAAATTCGTGGGAATTAATGGCTATAATTATTGTAAAGTCAGTTAATTCTGATATGGAATCAAAGAAGTGGAAAGATAGAGTGTTTGGTTCGATACACGAAAGTGAAATGTGTAAGAGAAATGCTAATCATAGTAGGTAAAAAGTGAATCGAATGGCTCCTAATAGAAAGATTTTTCTATACGAAAAAAGAGCTTTCGTTATTCTTTGATTTAAGTGTTCCATTGGTTTATGAAAGTGAATAATAATTATGGTGAAGAAGTATTTGGAAAGCTTGAATATGTCAGTGTTTTTCCTACAAGAATTCGTTGCAGTGAAAAGTGTGAAATGGGAATATTTCTAAGTCAGTCATTCCTTTTGTCTTGCACAGTAGTGGTTGTAGGAAAATGTTCCACGTATTGTGTGTGTATTACTGTAGAGGGAATAATAGTAACTAATAGAGCTAGTGACCTAGTTGAAAGATTCCCAAAATTTTCCGGATGAATTAAGTTAGCAGAATTCATTTGGAAAGTGCTTTCTCCCATAATTTTCATGGGAATAAGGAATGAAGTTTCCCAATGCTTCACTTGCGTAGACAAATCATTTTTGTTAAGTTATACATTGAAGTATCTATACAGTATAAGATATTAAAGGAAACTCCCACTGAAAAAGAATACCGTCAAACGGGGTGACTTGAGACAGATTTTGAATGTTTGCTCAGGTTTAGACACTTTATATTTCGTTTTCGAAGAGTGTTTGATATGGATTTGTGCGAATATTCATTTATGATTGGATGTGTGGTATTAACAACATTTATTCGTCAGAAACACGCTGGTTATAAATTGAAACGCATTGTCTCATGTCACCCCGTTAGCTGGGGTGACTTGAGACATAAACGTAATTCGTTGGTTAGTTTCAAATGATGTGGCTATTGGGATTAGTTGAGACAGAAACTGGGCTTTTAAATATTTTTTTCTAATATTACAAAGACGGTTTTAAAGTACAAAACTTCAATAATGTAAACATAGTCACCCCGTTGTCTCAGGTCACCCCGTTTGACGGTACGTTGTTTATTTTCGAAATTGCATATTTTGTATTTTTTTTTATGAGTGAAAATCAGAAGTTCAATTATAGTTTCTCGATTGAAAAACAAAATTAAGTTTATTTCTTATTATTCAATCTGCAGAATCAGATTTTATGTTTATATTTCAATGTTACTATTTGATTTGCTCGAAAAGGTTTAAAACAATAGTTTGCAATAAACTCAACAAGTTTTACCTAATTTCTTTTGTGCTCATTGATCTACTCCTTATAATATAGGGAAAATAAAATCAGAAGAGTAGGATACTTAACCTATAGATTAGGAGAAACTTCGAGGGAAAACTCTCCATATAAATATAAAGGATGTCCAGGTTACTTCAGATTAGTAATAGATATCAAACAAGGAATCGGGTAAGAAAGAGTGGTCTTTCTTTCCCCAGGACTGCTATTTTATGGAGGTAATAACTTTCATCGCTGACTGTAATAGGAGTGCTTATTTTGTTAAAAATAACCAAATCTTACGATTTCTGTGCTTGATCAATCTCATGACGGGCTTAGGCCACTTAAAAGCCTATTCTTTCTAACTTTACGTTCTATTTCTTTAATGTTAAGAAGGAAAATATTCCATAGAAACAACTCATATTATCCAACGGAGAATATAATGGGATATATAACTGAATTATATTCAGAATTACATTCATGGACTTTTACCAGTTTTGTGCCCCTCAGTTTGTGTACTAAACTTTTTGTGGTGTTCTGTGCTCTGGAATGTGAATGGATTTAAGGAAGGAAGAGTACATAACATTACAACCTATTCAGTACATTAATATCGTCAATGATAATTAATATTAGTGTAGTAAGTGAAAATTTATTTTACCTTTCGTGAATCGAAATAAAGGCGTATGCGCGAACAAAAGCCTATGTGCAATCTTTTAACATAGCACATAGACTTTTGTTCGTGCGTACGCCTCAATTCACCCTTAACATGAATCTGAAAGATTGGTCAAGGAAATCTGTATAATTACTTTGTTATCCCAGCCTATAAAAAATGTACTGAATGTCACACACATATTGACTGTATTTCTCAAACTTCTTTTAAAAATTGTCACGGGCAAGCTGAATAAAGGAATGAAAGATGAGAAAATATAGACATGAAATCGTTATACTCTTGATCGATACATCGATTAGTTTACTTTTCTGTCGAAGAGTTGTTGAACTAAGCCGTTGATTGACTTGTCTCGCCAGATCAGATGGTGGTAGAGAGTGAAAGCTCTTACAGGAACAGCACGAGTGCACGACAGACTAGTACTTTGTGTCTACAAGTCGTAAAGGTTCAAAACTTTCCAATTTCTTTATCTATAATAATTAAATAAAGCATTCTTTTAAACATCTGACATTTGTTTTCTTTCTTCTCTTGCTGTGCGGATCTTTTCTCTTCTTACATCCTCTTCTTCTCTTGCTGTGCAGATGCTTTCTTTTCCAAAGAATAAATTTTCGCATAGATTTCGCTGTTTTACTGGCTAGCACAAAGTTATTTTTCACTCACATTTACTTAGTTTTTACAAGGCTAATTAATGTAAAACCAGAAAAGAATTAGAATTAAAACTTTCGGAATTCATATTTCTCCTCAGATTTATTCGGCAAATGAACTAAATTTTCAATCTTGAACTGAAATATAAGCTTGTACAGGGTACTCAGTAACTTTGTCCAGCGTTGTACAGAAAATTTCTCAAACTAAGGATTATTTTGAAGATATCAAATAGTACGTAGTCAATTTTCCTTGTGTTGAAAACACTACTTAACATTACTTAATTGATTTGTATAGGTGAACATCTTAATAATCAGTCACTTGTAAGATACAGTAGAAACTATGCATTAGAATGTTAATATCTACCATAGCTTCAAAATTGTTAGGGCTGATTTACATGCAAGCTTGCTTTGCGTGAGAGTTGGGTGAGTAGTCAATTGAAACACGTGTTTTATTGCGTGTTCTACGTACTACGTAATAAAACACGTGCTTCAAGTGGCTACTCATCCAAATCGCACTCAAAGCAAGCAACACAAGCTTACATGTAAGTTAGCCCTTAGAATGATTATTTTTTTGCTATAAAATGTAAACATTTATATTGTTTGCAACACTGAAAGTGAACCCTCTTCGACTCAAAATTATCAAGTTGACATCCCTTACACATATTTCCTTCATAGCACTGTTTTCTAACACTATATACTTAAATTATATATATATATATATATATATATATATATATATTCTATAACCACTGGGTTGGACTTACACCGCAAAAAATAGCTGTGTTAATTCAACACAATGCGATGTTCCAGCGTTGTGTGTTAAATTAACGGAACACAACACAACACAACATACGGCGTTGATTTAGTTACTGGGAGAAAAATGTAACGGCTGTAGCGAGATTTGAACATGGATTGCTGTGTTGAAAGTTAAGCGTCTTGTTTTATTATTATCATGCTCTTATTTTCTCTCTTATAAAAAATATCTTTAAATAATATGCATCACTTTTTTTTATAGAACAGAACTATATATATAATTTCCCTTTTATAAATTTCATAAATATTTAGACCCGAACACAAAATAAATCAAATTTCTTACCACAAAGTCCCTCTTTTCCATTTTTAATATAACACTTTATAATAGTGAGCATACTCTTCGTGTCGCTCTCGTGGTATATTGTAGAAGTGGTATAGGACTTCTTGTGTATACCACTCAGCCGTATTTATTTCTTGTTATTTTTTTTAAAATGAACATTGTCACAGCAAATAGCCACATCACAAATTTACGACGTGCTGGGGGGAAAATCGGAAAGTCGGTTGACGATATGTGTCATTTAGATTTAAATCTCGATAATGCCACCTTGTTACTCCCCAATGTAACACTTTACATTTTTGCCAAATCATTTCTTTTTGGTTATATTCCACTACCTTATGATATAAATCCTCCTTTCTCCACACTTTTTACATCCATCTTCTTCACACATACCTTTATTTTTTTTATATTTGTTCCAAAGGTGTCCAAATTATAAACTTGTATATACATTGTATGAAAGAGTATTGCATTATGTTTGAGAGAGGCCAATTTTTTACATATTATAGGCCATTTCTCTCCATGAGTTTGCGGAGTGCGACTAAGTTGCTCTTCATCTTGTGCCATAAAGTGTTTATAAGAAGACTTTGCATAGTAATCTTTCATAGGCACCTTCCCAACAACCGCATAGGCAAATTCCAAAATGGTATCCGAAAGAATCCTTAGGAGACCTTGTATAGCTTTAATATCAAATGGCGCGTCGTCTCCTAATTTTGTTATGGCTATTAAAAAGGCGTCATATGATATATTTTCCCTATAGTCCACTAATAGTCTCGGTCTAATATCAGTACTTTTGAGACATCCTGTGTATAGGCTAAAGCAACATCCCTTTCTCAGTCCTTTACTTTCTAGTTCATTTATAGAAGTCGTCTTCAATATATTTTTTGTCCTGACATATAGTAATAGAGTAGCCATATCAGCATATTAAATTTAAAGAACAATCATTACTCTTTAGACTGCCCTCGCATATATACACAGAAATAACAGAAAATGGACGAGCTTCAGTGAAATATATATTCTAATATTACTAACATCATACACAACCAAGTTTGTCGGAAGCCGTTTCAGATGTGGTAAGTGTTTTGTTTACGTCGGGAGTAAAGTTATGCATTTAGATGCTAGAGTGATTATTTGCCAAAAGCACCGATGAAATGAGAAATATCACCCACACATTTCATCTTGATGACTTCAAAGTAAGTCTGGCCTTTCAACAGTGTACAAATATTTTAATCTTCTTCCATCTACTACTCCCTTGCACCCTCCCTCTGTCTCTTTTCAAGCTCTTTATATGATTCTGCTCTCACTGCGTTGTATTTGCGTCTTCCTGGAATACTAGAGACCTCTACATTCAGAGAACTACAACTCTTTATGTATACATATATCATCAGCGTACTTCCTTCATCTTTTGATTTATAAATGTTTTCTCAAATATCAAAAGAATTTGACTTCGTAGGCTGCAAGATTTCATCTTTGACAGCAAAATGAGACAAATAGATAGAGTGAAAAGAGAGAGGACGGAGAAATACCCTTCTACGGCGTTTAGATTTGTCATCTAAAGTGAGACGAGAGATTAAAGGTGAAAGATAAGAAGCATGCTGAAAGATGTAGAAATATTTTACGAGAGACTCGCGTTTCCTTTTGGGCTCTAAATTAATTCGCAAAGAAGGAAGAACTACGTTTTGCAATTGTCACGATTTACGATTCTCTTTCAGCGAATCAACTAACAGTGACATCTATATTTAATTGTTTTCAGAGAGCGGATGTTATCTGATATTAGACTTTGCTACTAAAAGGGGAGAAAGGGCATATTGGTACGATCTTTTTTACAAAATGAAGATTTTAAGACTTGTTATCACTTGCTGCAAACATCTTTCCATATTTCATTTGAAGTATGATTCTTTGTCTAATTTTATAACACCTTTTACCTGCCTTATATAATTTTATTATTAAGGATGGCTTCCAAACTGTACCAATGTGCCTCATGCAGACGTAGAGTAGTACAGTCCTGTGGCAGATTGGTACAAGTTATATTAAATCTCACTATCTTAATTAGCGTGTACATCTTATTCATTCACAAGTGTACATAAAAAAATATTTATCAACATTCTATTCCTGAACAATTTCTAAATATTTTAAAAAGAAGAGAATTACTACCAATATACAATTCTACCGTCAGTTTGTTACATAAACTGCCTCATTAATTATCTGTGGGCTATCTACCTACAAACAAATTAAGTTTGTTTCAACAGTTGCAACTTGTGTATTATTGGTAATAAAAAGTAAATACGTAAATAGTTAAAATTATTATACTTTTATGCTCAATGTCTTAAAATTATGCTTTATTATGCTTTGCAAATTGGTAGTTTTCTTATCCTTTGACATTTTGAAGTATGCTGGACCAACTAATCACTCAGGCAGCACGCAAGTTTACGCCAAGTTTGTACTAGCCTTATTTTTCTCTTGTAGTGAAAGACTTACGGCATAAAGTTTGTTTAAATGTTGTAGCAAATTTGCAATTACAAGCTTGGTGCATTAAAATTTGCTTCCAATTTTGCATTACAAACTTTGCACATAAAAGTTCGCTGCAAGTTTGCCTCAAGTTTGATCTATCCCAAATTGTAAACCGTTAACGTACAAATAAATTATTTTTATTAGGTGAGAGGTTTCTTCCCCTCCAAAGGAATAAGCTACATTTTTTTCTATCTATCTCGGTCTCTCTCTCTCTCTCTCTCTCTCCCTCTCTCACACACACACTCACACGCACTTTTCTTGAACATGCTACATGAAGAATAAATTACAGTACCTGCTTGGGTCGATGACATATTGCTTTTTGGTCTTTGTATTGCGTGTAATGAAAGAAAAGAATAATTATCTAACAACGAGACTTACGGAAGTGTAACTCACCGATTTTAATGAAAATTTACATACTTGTAGAACATCGAAAAATAATCGACACGTATTTTTAGGTAGATTTCGAAGAAAAATATACCTATTGAGATCGAGATCAGTACGATATGAAAGTATATATATATATATATATATATATATATATATATATATATATATATAAAGACGCTAGCGGCCATAATTTTGAAGATATTTGAACCAAATTTTTATTATGTTGTTTCTAGGCTTAATAGCTCGGTTAAGTTCGTTAATGAGCAAAATCGGTAGCCATCTCCGATCCAAAATGGCCGCCGAACCCATTGTTGTATAGAATACACAGCCTAAACGGCTGCAGCTAGAAATATCAAATTTGGTAACACGGTGCATTATCACTTGTATGTTACTAAAATATTACATGATGTATCCAAATACATCATCTTGGATCCAAAATGGCCTGCCTAAAAATCCATTTTCCAAACCGTTTCAACTAGAGAAACGAAATTTCGCATAAAAGTGCATTATGACGAGTAGTTTAGGGAAATATTTACAATATTTGGGAATAGTCGCCATCTTGGATCCAAAATGGCCGCCAAAAATCCCATTTTGCACATCGTTTGAGCTGGATAAATGAAATTTTACTTGAAGGTGTACCATCACAAGTAGGTCACGACAATATAAGAAAACTTTCAAAAAGTCGTCAACTTGAATCCAAAATGGCCGCCCCATAAACCCAATTTCCAAATCATTGAAGGTAGAGAAACTAATTTTCTTTGAAGGTGTATGACAAAGAGTAGGTTACAATAAATGGGGCAAACCTCCCCTTTGGGAGCAGATGGACACCATGGTGGTGTAGTGCTGCAGGGAGATTTTAGTTAAGATAAAGGAGGCGCATCCTCTCAAAAGCACTGAAGTTGCAGGCGAACCCACTTAGGGGGTCTGGGGGCAGCGCTCCCAGCGAAACGAAGCGTGTATATATATTTATATATATATATATATATATATATGAATGAATGAATAATATATATAATCAGTTCTTGATGAATAATATTAAAAAAACCAATAAATAGTTTCTCGATAGCGCTCATATAAGGCGAGATTTAAATTTTTGAAAATAAAAAAAACTTCGAGATCTACCTTAGCCTGTAGGCCTACCGAAAGGGATTTTTTTATTTCGGCAATGGTGCGGATTTAAGGGAAGAAACCACCCTGTGAACGTTGGGGGTTGTGTTCAAGCAAAGACAGAAAACAATAATTTAATGTAGAAGAAACAATACTGCAAGAGGGGTTAGGACAGCTGATTCAGAATCGGGCGTCAAAAGTACAAAATTCAAAATTTCGGATCTAATATGGTGATTAAAATTACAAAAAATCGTCTGGTTTGAAATGTTCTGCAGCTAGCCAAGAACAATTCTAGTTGGCAGGGGTTACTGCGAGAGGGTGGCAGACCGATTTGAAATCCCTTTCTGTACTGATGTTAACGGAATGCTTGATTAAAGTAAGTCTCGTCACCTCTCACTATTTGGGGGTGCTTATTTATAGTGAGTCCCCTCGCTTCTCACTATGCCAGAACTTCATAGATCCTCAATTGCTATAATTATTAATTTATAGCGAAAACGTTTTATAGTAATAATATTTCGTAAAAAAGTGTGTGATGGATAAACATTGTTTACACCTCGCACACCTTATTACGGCAATAACTGTTCACAAATAGAGAAATGCTGCCCAATCTTTGAAACAAAATGTTACGGGATTTTCAAACTCAGGTGATTTTTCTTCCAAATAACCGCTTTTGTACCACGCATACCTCATAAGATTTGCAAATCTGGGCGACGAAAACTGATTATGAATCAGTAAGTGGATCTTAATTATCTTTGTCTTTGTCTTTCATTACAGTCATGAACCAATCGCTGGTTAGACTTAATCGGTCGTTATAAAATCGAGTCGAAATGTTGATCCTACTTTCAGCATCACTATTCCATTCAACAATCCATTTTAATACTAAAGAAAGTGAAGACGAAAATTTCGGGCATCAGAGTTAAAGTGCGAATAAATTGTATTATCAGAATTAAACCTACTTTCCCAATTTAGAGCCTATTGCGTTATTCAAGGTTTAACACGGGATCCAAATATACTATAAATCACTATGAATAAGCACCCCGACTATTGAGAAGCGAGGGGACTCACTATAAATGAGCACCCAGAATAATGAGAGGTGACGAGACTCACTTTAATCAAGTATCCCGTTAACACCAGTACAGAAAGGGGTTTCAAATCGGTCTGCCACCTTCTCGCAGTAACCCCTGCCAACTAGAATTGTTCTTGGCTAGGTGTAGAGCATTTCAAACGAGACGATTTTTTGTAATTGTAATCACCATATTAGATCCGACATTTTGAATTTTGTACTTTTGACGAGCGATTCTGAATCAGCTGTCCTACCCACCCACCCCTTGCAGTATTGTTTCTTCTACATTAAATTATTGTTTTCTGTCTTTGCTTGGACACAACCCCCAACGTTCACAGGGTGGTTTCTTCCCTTAAACACGCATCATTGCCAAAATAAAAAAATATGTGTCGATTATTTTTCGATGTTCTACAAGTGCAAATTTCATTACAATCGGTGAGTTACATATCCGTAAGTCTCTTTGTATGTTGAATTGTTACGACTCATTCGTGAAAAAAATGTACCGTGAGAAACGTAATCACTAATCAGTTTTGACATGTATTTTGACTCGTGGGCGTGCCTGCTTAAAGAACACTGACAAGCGACAGCTGACAGCTGATACTATAGTGCGTGGATCGAGGTGATTGTGCTCGGTAGTGCGGTAGTCTGGCGACTCAAAGATCGCGGGTTCGAATCCCACCTTGGGCATGGATGTGATTTTAACTGTGCGGTCAGTAGTTAGGTAAATCAGTAAGGTAAATTTGAAAGGACTCACAGAATTAATTGAATAAGTAAAGGCCCACTTAGGGCGAAAAAAGGTTCAAAAAAGAAAAAAATAGTGTTGTGGTTAACGTCACGGAAAACTACTACGGGAACCCGGGTTCGATTCAGGCCCGGTGATGTTATTTTTTTTTAAATTACTGCACAGTAACTTTTTTCTCTTTTTGTACATACAGTACAGTATACTTAATTCGAAATTGTATAAAAGAAACACTAACCATTGGTTAGGTTAGGAGTTTTTTAACCCCGGCGTTTCAGTTAGAAATCCAACAGAAAAAGATCACTGTTAGTTTATCACTGAAAGGAAAAATCAAGGTTAGTAGAAACTTGGTTTAAAATAGTGTACTATCTGGGAAATTGTCAGCAAGTTTGTTTGAGAACTGTCATCGTCAATCCGAACAGTATAGTATACATCATGATAATGCTCTTGAGGTGACTCGCTTCTGAAAAATCATGAATCAGGCTTCTTCATAGCTCTACTCTAGCACAGGATCAATAAGCTTTCTCAGTTTCGAATTAAAGACTACATAAATGCCTTTATTCCAAAAACTGTTCTCTTAACATAAAAGGATAGTTAAATATACAACGTTCAGCAGAAGAACCCGTGGAGAGTGGTGGATAACAAATAAATATGAAGGTCGTGAGTTCGAATCGCAATGAGGACTGAAATCTTTTCTCGCTACAGGCTCGATGTTGGTCTAACAACGATTTTTAAAACGAGGTTTGGAGTTACTTTGTAGCAAGTTTGGCGTGCAAAGTTTGTATCAAATTTCGCATCCATCAACTAGCAAGTTTGCTGCAAGATTGTAGCATTACAAAGCCAAACTTGCTGCAAGTTTTGGAGACTTAGAATGTTAATATTGCAGCAAGTTTACTGTACTGCCTGGGAACATACCTTAAAATCTTCATTTTGTAAAAATCGTCCCAATGGGCCCCCCTTTACCTTACATCAAATTATGATTACGTAATCAAAACGTACCACGTTATCGGGTCAAACTACAGCGTGTCTCAAAACGAGAAAAGAAAATTGTTCTTTAATCTGTAAGTCTATCTTTACGTTTGTCTGTAAAATGTATTTTTCTTTTATTTAGTTCAGAGAAAGGACACACATTCTATCGTAGTAGAATGCACCGATCTATGTGCAGTATAATTTGATTATCTTCATCTACTAGAATAATTCTTGTATCTAATTCAAATGACAAACGTAATCTTAGCGTCGTTTATTTTAAAATAGAGAAGCACTAAAAATTATGAGAGTCCACCTCAATTCTTCCACTTGTCTACATTCATTCGCTTCTTAGGCCTACGTCCCGAGCTAAGCTTCAGGTCAGCTTTTGTGGCCATGGCTAGTATAGTGTACTTATATCTCTTACGTTTAAACATTAACTGTAGTTCATTGATTGATTGATTCCGTATCAACATTCTAAACGAGCCGAGGAACTTCTAAGGACGGGACGTCTAGTTTTCGGTTAAGCAGACTGCAAACCACTCCGTTTCATGCATGGATCCAGGTGGGAATTGAACCCGTTACCACGCGCACAGAGAGCGAACACGCTAACCTCTAAGCTGCTCCAACGCCACTTACTGTAGTTGGCTGTGTTCCGAAAACAAAAGGAATTAAGAGTGAGTGGTATTTAGCTAGGTAGAGTAGCTAGATTATTAATTAATTATTTCCCACGCCGAAAAAAAAAAACATTAGGTAAACGTTACCCAATGCAGAACAACCAAATGTTTCGTTTTCCACATTACATGGAGAATCCCTATTACAATTTTTTAATTTATGGGCCTTTTAGAGATATTAATTGGCAGATAATTTTTGCTTATCGCTTCTGTTATTTAAATGTTCAGTTGGAATGTTTGAATAATTTAGTATAGTAACGTTTGGATCAATATATGGATGTACTTCAAGTAATTTTATGTCTTATAATTGAAATAAGGGTTTTCTACCTAACGTTGAAAACTAAACATTTGTTTGTTCTGCATTGGGTAACGGTAACCAAATTAATTTTTCTGTGCATATCAAGTAAACTGCTAAATAATAA
The DNA here is from genome assembly GCA_022664845.1 of Lepisma saccharinum. Classification (NCBI taxonomy): domain Eukaryota; kingdom Metazoa; phylum Arthropoda; class Insecta; order Zygentoma; family Lepismatidae; genus Lepisma; species Lepisma saccharinum. The sequence continues at coordinate 50,586 of JAGDQP010006088.1, forward strand.
CACATTTATTTTAGACTCTATTACACGCCCTTTTTTATGTTTTTTTCCTCAAGACGTGCCAACAATGTATTTAACAGAGCTGAAAAGGGTCACCCGACTTGTAACCTGACCTCATCCAGTGTCTCAAAGAGCAAAGAACATCCTTTTGAATTATTTTCTTCTTATACACTGTTCAGCTTCAATGAACAGTGTTTCCTTCAAGGGTGATTGGGACCGGAGGTATTACCCTCAGAGCATGAAAAATACGGTACCGAAAAGGCAATAACAGTCAGTCGGATAACAGTCAGTCTGGTCATTTGGACAGAGTCAATCGCATCTCCGCGTCATTCGAGCCAAGTTTCAGACTGGGCCGTTAGGTTACCTATGTCCGGGGCAGATCAGGGCACCAAAAATGTGACCCGGTTTCGGCCCTGGTGGATAGTTTATCATCTCCTTTTAAAGATGAGCTTTGAGCGCTACTTGGGCACTTTGCTTTCCAAGAATACTGTTTTCAAACACATAGTACAGTATTTAAACCCTTCTTGTACACATTTTGTTCGTTTGCCCTGATAAGCACTTGTCCATCCATTTTTCCATTGCACTTCTTCAACCTTTTAGAGATCTTTCTCGACACATTAAATATTCATGGGATTTCCTTACCTCGAGTCCCAGCCCCCACATGCTCTGACGTCAGCTTGACTTCACTGCCATCTATCAGCGTTCTCCTCAAGTACGTGATGAATGATATTACAAAGCGTTGCCTGCAAGCCAGCCGGGTGACATCGGATCTCTATCCGAGAGTCCGGTGTTCGATTTCCGCCCTCGTCAAGTTTTTTATCTTATATTTTCACAGGAACAGTACTTTTCTTCTTAGTACTTACAAAACATGTTCTGCTTATGTTTCCTTTTGCATTTTCAACATTTTAAAGCATTCACGGAAATAGGTAGACCCTTGTAAACCTGGCTCCCCTACCTCACGATACAAACCATTTGAATATATCATTAGAAAGTACTTCGTTTGTACCGGATTGTACCGAAGTTTCGTTTTTGGTGAGGCAAGTTCAGGCAACTCCAACATGCGATACAAACAGTTTTAGTAACTCATTTGAATATTCCGTTTGTACCGTTAACAATACCGGGAAAATTATCTATTCAATTTACGTCCATTTTATCGCCCCCAATTTTTTAAAAAACAAAGGGTTTCTGATTGCAATCGTTCGTACATCATTTGTCCACATTTGTGCACGCATTTTTTTTTACGTTTGTACGCAATTAAAGAAATGAAATTTTAATTTAAAGGAGGCAGGCCCCAAATTATTTGGAATTATTTTTTAATTGAAATAATCATAATTCTCAAATTAACGAGATGGAATCTGAACTCAGAACACCATAAAAGTTTCTAACAGTAACTTATTATTAACACCGGACAGTAAGATGTCCAATAACTATGAATAGTAAGGATCATCAAATGTCTTGCTACCTGCTCGTCATTACAATGGGAATTAGATTAATGGCTATTAGAAGTCACAAAGACAGAGTGGGCATAACATTGTCATATATAGAGGAGTTCCAATAATTCAGGTAAACTTAAAACAATGAGTAATAATAGTGCTTGCATCAAATGTGTTAGATGTCGAAGATTTTAGCAATATGTGCAGAATTTCCTGGTGAAGAAGGAGTTTATTATTTCTGTTCTATATGAGTTATCAATCATGGCCAAATAATATTATGAAAAAAATGTACGATTACCAGCGTGTGTTGTATTGGTTGGTTATTTGAAAACTGATCCACAAAAGAGATTATGAGACTTACTGAAGAGCAAGAATCACATTGTTTCTGAGAAGCTGCAGAAATTGCATCGGTTAGAAGTATTGTGAAGACGACTATGGTTAAAAATATACTGAGTCTTCAAACATTGTTTAATGCATTTTTCATTAACGACATTGGTCTACTGTGACATAACTTTAAACTGGAGATACTCGCTATTTCCTGGTCATCGTTTAGCTAAAGATGAAGTAACACAAAAAAATTCAACAAGCCAAGAAGAAAGAAACCAGCTTCAGATTCGTTTTTGTGCCGCGGTGACTCAGTGGTAGAGCGCTCACTTCTGGTGTGTGAGTGAGGTCTCCAGTTCGATCCCGGCTCGTGCGTGGCTATTTTAGGGTGCTCCTGTTTCCTGCCACTTTCTTCATTTCACCAATTCTCCCATCATCACCCATTCATTCGGTTTGTTGCCTAAAGGCCTGTGAAATTTGATTTTCAGATTCTTTTTAAGAACCCTTGGTAATCAAGCTCCATTTTAATATCTTTATAAAATAATGGACAAATGACAATCAAAATTGTACTTTAGAAAGTGCCCTAGATAATATTTAAGAATATCTATCAAATGAACCAATCCATAATTTGAAGATAATTGTTATTGATGGGGAAATTAAAATCCTGGGCTATTTCGTCCTACTTTACGATCTTCAAACATCTAGGCTAAAATAATTAGCTTCAAAATTTGAAACAGTTCATTTTATAAATAGTAAGATATATCCTGTTTTAAAATTTCAATATTGTTCTTGATTTGTTCGGTGTTTATAAAAAAATTGAAGATGCGAGAACCAACGTATCTTAAAATGAGGACCCCTAAATTATTACTTTGAAAGAATGTGTATGTTACTATTGCCTTATTCCTGCTTTCAAACTTTGTATATAAGTGTATGTGTTGGTATGTGTCCATGAACATCATAAAATACGTTCAAATTAATAAATTTTACATGATGGTACAATAATGTCTTTTGTGTTTCTACTTTCGATCCTCGTACAAAATTTGTTTTGTGGATATAAATTGGTCTTTTAGTGATTACACATTAAAATTATAGCAATGAATCAGAACATGTAAGAGCAGTATCCCAAGTACAACTTAGGAAATGAATGTAGTGAAAAGCATAAAAACATAGACCAAATATATCAAAATAGAATAGCAAAAGATATAAAAACATAAATCCACGGGAAGCGCCAAATGCCACCCTTACCCTTCCTTGCCGACTCCCGTGCCATACTATGGACTCACCACAACACTAAAAAAATTGCCTTGCGTCTTATTTGTAGAAACATGTTCAATCACCCATGCACCGAAAGGATGTATAAAATAATTCAGTGCCTATGATGACGTCACTTACGTGAATCTTTAATGTACTCAGACCATGGAGCTCTATGTAATAATACTGGAGTGACTGCTAAGTGTCGAAAGAGAAGACACCAGAGCTAATTTTAAACTCGTTTGTCCACTTCCAGTCTATTCAATGCGGACCAAATGTTCAGTTCAAGCTCATATTTATACACTTCTTGTCGCTGAGAGACACGTTTTTTAAATTTAAGTTTTAATGGAGAACTAAAGTCTTGAAGCCACATCCGGTTGGTTACCATAGCAACGGCGGAGGCCAAGTCCAAACAAACGGTAAGTTTCATAGCAGAAAAGTAGAAAATCATTTGTGGAAGTATTGGCTGTTAATATTTTTCGAACTGTTGATTATTTCGGTGACGAGCGGAAACCGAGTAGAAAATGCTGTGGAGACCAAACATGTACGTTTGCTTACATATGACCGACATTTGATGCACATACGAGGGAAAGTGCAAGAAAGAACATATGAACAGTAAATATAATAAGTTAAGGTGGTAGCTAATTTTTATTCCGGTAATTTATGTATTTGAAACACATACAAAGGCACTATTAATTTTATCTTGATTTATGCTATACCTTGTATATTTTACCTATAATATCAATTTGCGCAGCTGTACATAGGGTACAAGGGTTTCATTTTAGCACTCGTATTTTTCTTCTCTAATGCGTGTCCTTAACTAACCCAATTAGCCACCTGAGTTTAACCTTCTTAGATATAATTATCACCTTTTCTAAATAAAGAATTCAGCAATCAAGCATTCCAAAGTGCGTTCAATGTCATTACGAGAAATTTGTTTACTTACGTAATTGGCTCCTTCCACTTCCTTTTTTAGTTTCAGTCCATTGGAAACAGATAAAAAATCAAGACGCGTCTCTTTCTTTGCAATGATGACAATCTGGGACAAAGCACAAAATCATAACGAGTTGTTGAATATCGAATACTACAAACCTACTGCTAAACATCCGTTTGTTTAGACTGTAACATGACGAGTTACCATGGCGACCTGCCGGATCTGACGTAAGACTTTAGTTCTTCATTCCTGAGTCATTCATGTAATAGTATACCGTACTCTGTATATAATAGAAAATACGGCACATAATATTTAATGTTTTTGCCAGAATTAAGACACAAATCACAAAACGGTCCGCACAGCAATATCAAGCATAAAAAACTGAGTTAGTACAGAAAATTTGGTCCATATTGGTTTAGGCTGGAAGTGGATAAACGAGATTAACCCCCAGTTTTACAATCGACCGCTAAGCTGCTAGCCAGGCTCTAAGTTAACGCCAAGTCATATTTTGCGTACGTAAAATGTGAGTTGCCCTCAGTTTATCGTTGGCTAGAAGCGTAGCGGTCGATTGTAAAACTGGGGGTAAGTGTCCTCTCCGCTCCCTGACTTCATATATTCATAACTCATGTCAGTAGTCAGTCCAGTATCGTTTTTAGGTAGAGGTCAGTGACTCACACGAACGCATTAAGCATGCCGTTCTCGCGGGAGAATTATTCCGAACGGTGAAAGTGATTAATGTACAAATATTATATGTAACGTGATATTCCTAACCTAGGGTAACCTAGCGCAATGTATCTTAACTTGTAAAATATTCAAAATACTCATATACAAGAAATAACCGAACCTGACTTTTAAACCTAATCTAACCCAATGAGGAATAATACTGCAGCGAGAAGGTGCATATAAAACTGACGAACCTACTCTGTTTGCAGCTCCTTTGGTTAAAGCCATGGATGTAAATAAATAACGGATTGACTGTTAGTGAGGCCAGTACAAATACCTGGCAGTTTTAATCGATCAAAATAACAACTGAACATCACGTTCCGCACAATTGTTTGACATGGGTAAGTTTGCATGTTTATTGTATGCAGCTGTCACAAAGAACAAACAGCTTGTGAAAACAGTAAATTTAAACTCAAGTAGAAAGATTATATTTGTTGTGTACTGTTCGTACTGAAATCGAAATAGCTACAATGTTTACGGAAAATTAAATGTTTTCCAGCGAACTTAAATGTTTAATACAATGTTTTCTCATCAGTAATATGAAACTTTAATAAGAAGTTTATACGCGTAACACAGGAAGCATATATTCAGATTTATTGTGAGCCAGAAAATACAAGAGGTCATTTACTGCCTCTTATTTACACACACGCACTAAAGTAGATTTGTAAGTGGGTTCAAGAACATCTCAGGGAGGCTGTACATATTCAGCATTACTATCATATATGAAAGGTTTATGATACAGTCAATATTACAGGTTTTTGTGTTTATTTATTCTAGATGATTTTAAAATTTGAAGCACTTATTCCCCGTCGTCTCGTGGTTGTCTTAGAAAAGTACCCAGGTTCGAGAACATAATATTTCTTACCGAAAAAAAAATACAAAATGTGACATGTCCCACGATCTGGCAACGCTGGTTTCAGTCACATTATCCAGGTAAGATAAGGGCTGGTTTTCATTCAATCTTGAGTTTCTTGCGATTTGGGTGAGTACCCAATTGAAACACGTGTTCTATTGCGTGTTTTCTTGTAAGGTAAGTATAACACGTATTTCAATTGGCTACTCATCCAAATCGCAAGCAACACAAGATTAAATGAAGATTAGCATCAGCCCTAATCGAAAACTGGCGTCAAGCTGACCCAGAATAATTCTGTTGGAGATTGGAGCAGTCAATACGTACCTAATTTACCTATACATCCATCAGTTAAAGCAAGTCACATTTACTGCCCGAAAAAAACAAGAATCTTGTCCAATGAGATCCATCTCATCTCAAGATATTTATCTGCAAAAGTTTAGCTGCTCAAGGCAAAAGGGACAAACGTAAGAGCCAGAAGTTCTGGGCTTTCTGTGTGCACTCCAGTGACCTATATCAAACAGCGATACTGAACTGATCTATGCCATTAAAATTAAGTGAATATATGCAGGGCCGAATTTATACATCTAGTCGCCCTAAGCCCATGACTTCCAGCGCCCCCGTCACTCCAAATTCTCTACTTCCGTCCTTTTCCCCTTCTTACCCTCACATGATGACAAATGACTCTGCTCCGTCTTCTAGCCATCAATACTAATGGGATAATAATTATTTAACTCTGGTAATGTGGTTATTTACAAAATACGTTTCAATAATATTATAACAATAAAATAATTTCGGTCCTGCAGTACCGGTATCTGTTAGTATACCGGTCCACCCACCAGTACGTTGCCCCTAAGAACTAGCAAGTTCAAAGTTAAAGAGATCTCAAGGAATGGACAAAAGCGACACTAGAAACTCAATACCTACTTGAATACGTGGGCAGCTCTTTGATTTCTAAATACCATCTCCGGGAATATTCATCTCCTGAAGATATAAAGTCAAGTTAGGGAGAAAATGTTTCTTCTGTCATAAAAAACACGTTAAGACATTTTTTAAATTTGTAAGGTCTTTAAATCCATCTTTGGATCAGACCAGGATAGGGTATGGGAGGGTAGCGGCCGGTATCTTAGTTAAGGTACCATTCTGACGTTTGTATGGTGAAACTGAAGGAAACTAAAGGGAAATGTCAGTCAGGACGATTGGCAGCAGGATTCGAACGAACGGTTCATTGCGGACCCGAAAAGACACTTTAGTTTTCCTCATATACCAAAATTAGCGTGAATTACGCCTTCATGCATACTTAACAGAAAGTATCTCTTACCCACTACCAGAGTTATCAATGACAGTGACGCTCTATATGTGACGTAGACTAAAACAATTTAAAAAGATTTTAAAGACATACTTTTCTTAAACAATTCCTACTAAAAAGTAAATATAGATATATAGATATATGCACGACTAAAAAGAAAAGCATTGGGCGCTATCTCATATACAGTCACTTTATAAATTCTTCAATTGGTGCGCCCCGTGCGCGAGATTTCTTTTTAAAGTACAACTGTGAATCGACATTTCCATATCAAGCTCTGGTTGGTTAAAATAATCCTACGGTTCTAGGATTTGATTTGATTACTCGTCTACCGGTAACATCAAACTTTTAAGATTCATGCATGAAATAGTTTATACTGTAAAATTACTTTCATTAAAACAATACTGGATAATTTTTCAATACTCCAAAAGAATATATTTGTCTGTATGAACTAGAATTTTGAATAATAAAAGATAATAGCACAAATTTGAGAAAGGAAGTTAACTTTTAATGGATTCCCTCTTCGACCTTTGAGGCAAAATACGATGTCAACCATTCATTTATTGTTTCTTTATGAAAATATATGAAGAGTACGGGAGGGGAGGGGGACAATCAAAGTCACATTTTGAAAGTTATGAGAAAAAAAAAACATTTTAAGGTGTAAGCACTTGAATATAAAATTATTTTTGGTCCTCTTAGCGAATTAACGTTGTACGCCAAGGTGCTTAAAAACCAAAATTAAATGGAAAATCAAGAGCTTACACCTTAAAATGTGAGTTTTCTTAACTTTCAAAATGTGACTTTGATTGTTTTCCCCCTGTACTTTTCATATGGACAATTAATCCCAAGATTTCTGAGTAATTATTTCATTTTCTATTCGTTCTGTCCATTGTCGAAAATAATTTCTATACATTTTGTGTATTAGTCCAAAGCAAAACATGACTTTGAAATAAATTAGAAAAGAGTATTTTCTGTCTATCAAGCGATATGATGTATCCTGTCAAATATCTCTGCCACAAATACCCTGTTAAATAGCGTAGACTCTATACTTCCGTGTCCTGTATATTTGCTTCAAACTTTGCATGAACACAAAAAGTTTCTTATTTTCTTTGACAAATTATAATACAGACAAGGCTCGTAGCGGACGTTAAAATTAAAATATTTTGTCACTTAAACACCGCCAATCAAAGCATTTTGTCAAGATTACATTGTAATATTACATACATGCAATGGTTTACTCAATACATTATATAACGGTATTATTTGACCTTTTAACTTATGTTCGGAGCCGGGTAGATGGCAGTGAAAACTGTTATACTTTTTGAGGTTAACGTTTTTTTTTTCTTAAGAATTACGTTTATTTTAAAGAAATATCAATTGATTTTATAGACTTGTTACTTGCAACTAATTTCGTGTTTGTATACTGTTTCAAAAATATGTTAAACGTTTAACATATGGTAACATTAAGTACTGAATACAAGAATACGTACTAAAGATTTTACGGAGTTTCTTCTGGTTATATTCTATGTAGTTAGACGAGTAATCAAATCTTAGCACCGTAGGATTATTTCAACCAATCAAAGCTTGATATTGAAATGCCAAATCACAGTTGTACTGTAAAAGGAAAACTTGCGACCCTGCTTTTTTTTTAAAAAGTGATGCAAAAATAAAATTATTTTTTACTTTTTAGTACGAATTGTTTAAGAAAAGTATGTCTTTAAAAAGTTATTTTAGTACTTTTTTTTACCCAAATCCTAAAGTGTTCTGCAATCAGTCAAATGTTCCTAATATGAACTCTAATATTTGTTGTACTATTTCTAATGTAAAATAACCTAACTTTAAAATACCCGAAGTTATTTACGAGGGGGTCAGGCGGTTCAAAGGTAACAGAGTTTGGCGCTCTCTCTTAATGTTTTTTTTTTTTTCCTAAATATTGTTTTCGTCTCGCGTATTAAACAGCAAATTCTAATTTTTCCTTGTAAAGTGCGCCCCTAGGGCCGGGCCTAGTGGGCCTCTGTATACATCCGGCCCTGAATATATGAAACCAGAGAGCGGAGGAAACAGTTAATCTCCCTTGTCCACCTCCAATCTAAACTAATATGAACCAAATTTTCCGTGCTAATTCAGTGTTTCACGCTTGTTATCACTGTGTGGCCTTTTCTTTTGTTTATTTTGTGCAAGGAATCTTAAATATTACATACAGCGTGTACTATTATATGCACAAGCGGTAAGTTTTATCGTGAAATATGACACCAGTATCTACCAAAATCGATATTTCTAGATATATTAGATTCGTTCGGAAACAAATCGAAGCTTCTGAGATAAATTGTTGAATAATGCTCTAAAAAATAAAGCTTCCTCCAGGGGATGCGCGCCCCCTATCTCGGTCCTTAACTGACATGCTGATGTCATGTATTTATTTTTATGATCACCGATACTGAAATACTCCCAGATGTCTAACAATATCTCTCATACATTTTCTTAATTTACCATATGTTATTAACTTAGGTTAATATATTTATTTAGCAGGAGGTGGTATTTAAAGTGTGTTTCACCTATTAATCAAAAGCTCCTATTGCTGTCTATAAATAACTGTTTCACGACACTTATATTTTCTCTTGATAATCGAATTCCATTGTTCCACAAGTACCTTATAGCTTCATGTACCATACCTATCCTCAATTAGGAGCTCGATTACCTTTCCTTTTCGTTAAGTCTTCTCCTATAAATTTTCATTAGACAAGTTCAACAAATACCAATTTCTGAATTCTACACAAACGAAACCAAACAATAATAGTAATACATGGTTTCTGAAGATTTTTTTCAATGCATATATATTCATCCCCATTTTTTAATTATTTTTAAATATTTCACTAACATTCTTTCGATTTTTTATTTATACTGAATTAAACTAAATGAATTTGGGTGCGTGCATGTGCAAGACTCCTCAAGGAAATTTAATCAAGTACATTCTCAGACATTCCAGGTAAGCATGATCCTAAATACAGATTTATATATATTTATTTAGGAGTGGTCAGAGTCACAGTATAAAAACAAGTAAAATTATAGAAAGATTGAAACGAAATTAAAGGTAAAAATCAGCCCGTTTTGCACATACACAAAATACGGACAGTTAAACTTTATTTAAAAGAAAACGATGCCATTAGAAAGTGAAATTAGATTGTCTTCCTAAATAAATTACATCAGATTAAATTACATATTTTCAAGCTTCACACAAGAAATAAGCCAGATACAAAAACAAAGGAGCGATCCAAGGTAATGGGATAGCGTTATCATTCCCAAGAGTACTTTTATTTTACGAAAGAAAACTTTCCTTAACAACTTTGATTCGACCTTGCTTCACACGAGAACTAAGAAGTATTACGTATTTATGCTTCAAAAGTAAGAGACACGAGCCACTCTGAAACTATTAATGATGTGAATGGTAACACGTGAATTTTATACAACAAGACATTTGTCATCCCTTCTCCTTCCTCTTTGAGCTTCCTTAATACCTGTTCCCAAAATCCACGACAATAACAAGTGGAGTCCCATGAGAAAGCAGAAAACAACCCTGAACCAAAGTGTATAAAGCCCAATAGAACTTGGTATCTTGAGGACAGTCTTGACTTTTCATCAACCAGTCCAATATCGTGAAAAGTCTTTGTTAATCGTTAGTTAAAAGTGAAAGTGATCAGCTTTAAGTAACCGTTTGACTTTGTGATCTAAATCGAAATTGAACTTTTAACTTGTGTTGAATTACAGACATTTCTAATATAAACTTTAGTCTACATGTAGTTCATCGCAAAATGAAGAAACGACGGAAACACATAACAGCGTATTGTAACAAGATTTGTAGTAGTACCGAGTTAAAGAATAGAAGAGACATGGACTCTTGAGCAAGTGATTATCTCGGTCTTCGCCTAGGGAAAGGAAGACAGTAGTTTGAAACAGAGACATCTTATAGCTGAAATAACAGGTATGTGTAAGGAGCTTTTCAGTTCCAAAATGTATTACTCATATCTAAAAAAGTTTGGTAAACTTTATTTTATATGGGCCAGTCTAGTAACTATTGACTTCAGACCGTCACGATTATCCGTCACGTTGGAGTTAAAAGACACCCATGCCCCTGCCGGGACTCGAACCCGGGTCGACTACTACTCCTATAATTTTCATTAACCCTTTAACTGCCATGAGGCATCAACGTTATGCCTCACTGTTTTAGTAAACTTGTGCCGCGTGGCACTGATAGATGCCTGACGTTGATTTTTTTTTGTGTGTTGCGTAGTATCACGAAAGCCTAAGTAAAACGTTTTAATGTGTTGAAATCTTTATGCCAGTGGCCCCGTAGACCTGTTTATGAATTTGGCCTCTGGAAATTTAGTACAGTATTAGTTTCACAGTTAATGTGATTATGATAAATTTTTGTTGCAATACATATGATTTTCAAATGTTTCAGGTACATAAATTATTTATTGTGCTTTAGTTATTTGTATTATTGTATTAATCAAATAATTGTACATAAAACGTACAAAGTTTTTTGTCTAGTGCAAGTTTGCAGAAGGACACTTTGATAAACAAATAAAAAAATTAGTATATCATTCTTTCTTTAGTTTTCAAATATAAGAAAGTTGAAAATCCTACCTACAATATGCTTAGAACAATAGACATTGAAATATTTGTCTACCCCTACAAAGTGGAATATATAGTGTAACTTCGGAGAAAATACAAAAATAATACCGTATTTTTTTTTCATGTTAGTATTTCACGCATATATTTAGTCGAGTATTTAGTATATACGTCAGGATAATCATATTTTATCTTCGCATCTGACAAAACGAGCACTGCGAAAGCTGTACCTTTGAATTGTAGGTACAAAATTGGAATATTGTAACCACAATTTTCGACAGGTAATGGCGAACCCAGGGTTGGGTTTAGAGGCGTGATTCTTTGCCTTCAGTTTTTGAGAGAGAACAGAATACTAGAACAAAAATGAAGGTAAAATATGAATCTATTGGTCCATCACAGTCTCTGAAAAATAAGTGGTATGATTTACCCCCATTTTTTTAAGAATCAGTAACGGGCACAGCCATCAATATTTTAGGATCGTTTTTGTTTCTATTATTCTGCTCCTTCTCAAGAACTGTAAAACAAAGAACCACCCCTCTAAACCCAACTTTGGTTTCCTAACTGCCTCTAAAAAATTGTGGGTACAAAATTGAAAGGTACAGGTTCTGCACTGTATAGAGCAAATAAGATCTCAGATGTATTTTGTTTACATTAGCTGTTCTATAGTATATTAGAGTTCATAAAAGCACAATTACTTTTTCCTGCTAATGTGCTTTACAAAGAAACAACCAACACAAAATTTTTGTTCACATCCCACACATTCCTATTTCGTGCGTGGAGTTTTGTTTTGAGCAACTTTTCTTCCTTGTTCTTTCTTTAGATTTTCATAACAAACAACACAACGTAATTTTGAACTTGTTTCTTTCAGAAAATGGTTCACACTTTCAGCTTCTGCTGCAACATTTTCACTGCACCGTAAGTTTCAAAGCCACTTGTTCTCTGAACGCTGTTATGGAGATCTTACTCTGAGTCACCTCGTTGTATACTAAGTGAGCATTTATAATCGTGGCACCCAAAACCAATTCTACAGCAAGTTTTCTGTACCACTTTACTCCTCTTCGTAGTGGAGCGCTGTTTGACTTCATTTGATCAGACAAGTCGATGAAATTTTTGCCTTTGTTGTAGTCAGCGATCAATTTCGGTTTCTGTACCTCTTTTCCTCTGCGTTGGATAGTCTCCTTCTCTTCATTATGTTTCGTACTCAGCATTAAGACATCCTTTTTGTCCTTCTACTTTAGTATCACCACACCCGTGTCACTTTATCTCGCAATCACACCATCGCTGTCAAGTTTCGCTTGAACAACTTCTTTGCAATTATACTTCCGGTTCGAACGAAGGGTGCCTACTAAATGTTTGTTACGCTGCAACAACTCATGAGCTAAAGTAACACCAGTATAATAGTTGTCTGTATACAAAGTTCTACCTTTATTGAGCAGCTTGCAAGTAAGTTATACACTAAAATCATACGTATAATAATTGTGCATAGTTTGAATAATTTCACACCAAACTTATACAGCTTTGACTTGATATACTGGCGAAAAGACGACGACCCTTGAATGGCACGAGAGTTTCATCTAGGCATATATCCTCTCCAGGAATAAGCACATCTTGATATCTTTCTTTCAGTTTTTCAATCAAAGGAGTCAGCTTGTGAAGTCTATCTGATGAGGACTCATTCTCTTCTTCATTGTCGCTAAAGTGCCACGTGCGGAGTAGAAGTTCAAATCGATTTCGTGACATCATCTTATTGATGATATTTTCATACAGTGGATTTTTTGCCCAGTATTTTGGAATTGATGGATGTTTGCATAACCGCATCCACACTAACATCCCAACGAACTTTTCCATTTCTTCATCATTAGTATCACTCCAATGAAAAAAAGCGAGATTTCGGTTTATAACCCTTAGGAATTGTTTGATGGGCTTATCTATTAGTTTCTACAATCATGTGTTGAATAATGTCGTCAGTAATAAAAGCTTGAAAATATCGTACGGTTCTTTATCTGAGAAGTTTTCGAAGATTTCAGGTGTGATTCCTGGTTGACTTTCGGTAAACGGAAAATGTTTTAAAGTAGGTCCCCAAATTACACCATTAGAAATTTCAACATCACTAACTTCCTTGTCATCAACATCACCTATCAAATATTGTGCAATTACTTCATCAATGGTCTCAGTAACACCATTTCCTTGTTGAACAATACCACGAAATACATTTTGCGTTGAAGGTTCTGCTACTGCAGCGTCCTCGTTTTCGGAGTCATCTTGATTCTTGCGAAAACGAAAATTTTCACTAATTTTCCCTTTCTTGCGTTGTTTCTTCTTTTCTGGCTCTGACGAGTCCGTACAATAGCTATCACTAGAAGGAACTTGATATTCATCGGAGAGATAAACATCATCAAGTAAGTCATCATCTTCACTATCATCTGAAAGGAACTCATCCGCGGTTTTTTTTAGACGCTTGCGTTCCGCTTCATAATCCATACTAAAATTTATATACAGTTCAATGCATCAAGTACTGCATGGATCACAATCTTCAACAAACAAAACCAGAACTACTCTTTAGAACCTTGAAGAAGCAGGTTGAAAAATCATGCAACAATATGCATTGAAAAAAAATAAACAAAATACGTGAGCAAGAAAGAAACTGAATGCAACAATACAGAATTCTGCCACTTTGGCGGCGATTCCCATACAAAGAAAAAACGAAAATAAAAATATAGTCTTGACATGCTCCTTTCCATCCTTTCATTCTCGGGCCGTGCAGTTGTGTAACCGTTCAGCTTTACTCTATATATCCAATTACGACAGTGTCTGGAAGATCAAGTTTGAAAAACAGTTGATTATACACACAAAAATTATCACTTATTATTCCATGATCACGTACCAAAACACCTTAGACTGTTTTTATCGAATGAGGCACAACATTCATGCCACATGGCCTCTTTCTATCAATTCAGGTTTACAGTGCCGCGTGGCATCAACATGATGCCTCAAAATAAAGTGCTCAAAGAAAATCACTTTTTTATGTTATTTGGAGATTATACACATCCATTATGCAGAATCAATCAAAATAAAATGAGAAAAATCAAAATTACGTTTTGGCCCCATAGATACACATTTTTCGTATACATTGTGGCAGTTAAAGGGTTAAAGATCAATGTAAAGTTGTATACGAATAGATGCAGAGTTAAGTGTTATTGAAGCGTAAAGGGACAGAATCATCCATGAACAGACTTAGTAACGGTCTGAAACACTTAAATAATGACATTAAATAATAGATTCATAAAGCACATTGCTAAAACTTTCATATATTCTGTTTGCTTGATATATTTCTTATTTTACCCATTTTCAACTAATATCATATCATAACACCCGTTACATCATTTTTTTTATTAGGAGTGACTTGTGGAAGAATGAGATCAAATAAATGTAACATTTAATACAAAACAAAAGAAGATAGTGTTGTTTTAAGACAATTTTATAAATCTTGACAGAATATCTAAATTAATATAGCGATTTGAATCTATTTAAATGTAACACCTCTTACGATGGAATCCTTGGTCTATTATACAGATGCTTATCAGAAAAATGGAAACACCTGTAGTTGGCAACACGTCAGATGTATGGGTTGGCAGTGGTGTCGTGGCGACCGCAGCGCCGGACTGCTGGTGGTGGTGTGTTAGGTCGGTCTCCATACTACGTCAGGCGTCGTGGAACAGGAGTGTGCAGTGGCTGCAGCAGACGGAGGTAGTGTAAAATGGGAGACCTCTCAGAGTTTCAAAGAGGGCAAATTGTTGGTGCGCGGTTATGTGGAGTGAGTGTGACGGCAGTGGCTAGTGTGTTAGGTGTGTCGCCAGGGACAGTGTCGAAGCTGATGACGGCCTACACAACACACGGGAAAACCACATCGGGGAAGCGGAACAGTGGGCGGAAGAAAAGCATCAGTGACAGGGCACGCCGGGTATTAAAGCGCATTGTCACGCGGAACCGTCGTGCCACTGCGGCGCAAGTGACGGAGGAACTCAATCAGCACCTCCCCCAACCTGTTTCGACAATCACAGTCCGCCGCGAATTACATGACATGAACTTACGGGGCGTGTTGCAAGGGCCAAACCTCTCATCAGGTACCAGAACGCTTTAGCACGCCGCAAATGGTGCCGCGACGATGCAACTTGGACCGTTGACGACTGGAAACGTGTGGTATGGTCGGATGAGTCACCATTCTCCCTATTCCAAACCACGGGCCGTGTTTATGTGTGGAGAACGCGCAAAGAAGCGTATGATCTGCAGTGTCTCCGCCCAACTATGAAACATGGCGGCGGCACGGTGATGCTGTGGGCCGCAATATCATGGTTTTCATTGGGTCCTGTGGTCACACTTCGCGGACGGATCACTGCCAACGATTATGTCGCAATTTTAGGAGACCACTTGCATCCTATGGTCCGGATGTTGTTCCCGGACCATGACGCCATATTCCAGGATGTTAATGCACCCACTCACACAGCTGGAGTTGTTGCAGCGTGGTTTGAGGAACATCGGGATGAAGTTCAACACCTCCCCTGGCCCGCCCAATCCCCAGATCTCAACATAATTGAACATCTGTGGTCCATCTTGGAAACACGACTCCGGCGACGATTTCCACCTCCATCCTCTCTCACAGAACTGGCCGATGCCCTGCACGAGGAATGGTGTAATATTCCACTTGCTACCATTCACGACCTCTATGCCTCCATCCCACGTCGCATCAAGGCTGTTCTGAAGGCGAAAGGTGGCCCGACACCATATTAATCTGGTAAGTTGCACTTTCGTTCAGGTGTTTACATTATTCTGATAAGCATCTGTATCTCGAACATGAAAGAATATGCATTTTATTCAACCTTCGGAGTAAGTAATGAGGTCCTGCTATAAAATAATGCTATGCCAGAGGTTATTTTAAAAAAAAAACTTCTGGTACCACTGATTACTGATGAGAAACCAATTACCTCTTTCTAAAGCGACTGCTACCATTGAAAATTTCATGTATATACAGTATGAAACCAGAGAGCGGAGAGGATACTTAATCTCGTTTGTTCACTTTCAGTTTAAACCAATATAAACCAAATTTTCGGTTCTAACTTGGTTTTTTACGCTTGATATTGCTGTGCGGCTCGTTTTATGATTTATGTCTTATTTTTTGCAAAAAAAAAAAACATAAATATTATTTGCAGTATTTTCTATTATATGCAGAGTATGGTAGACTATTATATGAATAACTCAGGAATTAAGACTTAAATAAAGAAAACGGACCGCACAGCGATAAGAAGCGTACCGTATATAACTGAGTTAGAACTTAGAACTGAAATTTTGCTCAGATTGGATAAACTGGAAGTGGACAAACGAGTTTAAATATTTACTCTGGTTTCTTTATTTCGACATTAAGCAGTCACTCCAGTATCATTACGTAGAGCTCGATGTGAGGAACAAATATTATCTATTATGAAAAACTGTTCAACACAATACGAAAGATATTCCATTGACACTAACTTTGTGTTTCATTTTGATTCTATATTATTTTTATCGCTTCTTTTTCTTCTTAAATCAAGTGAATCGAAGTGTGACAAAACACCTTTATCCCTGTAGAATTGAGTGATTGATGTCTGCCAACAAATGAGGAATAGTTATGAAGAAATGAATTCCACCAGACGGAAAAAAAGGAAAGGAACAGACAAGAAATAGTAACGGTGGAAGGAGGGTAAGAGGTAGAAAGCAAACAAACAAAAAAAAAACAAGAAACAGAAAGCATTATTGTTTGCGGAACATTTCACATGAATGGAATTTCCTTCAGGACGTTTACTTGAATTTATGAAATATTCAGTAAAATGAATCCAAGAATGAAAGGGAAGGGGGGGAAGCTAGAAAGTTGGAATAGCATGTAAATCACTCGTATCTTCGGATTGTGAATCAAAAGACTTCCAACATGCATGATTCATGTAAATATTTGCTCAGTCTTCTTGTTTTTATTTTATCTTTTTCGTCTTCTAATATACTCGCTCACAGAACAGACGTGTTGCATTATTCACTTTCTTGTCAAACTTATTTTCCAAAAGTCTTTCAAAACTCGTTTGACTTGCCTGAGAGGCCTTTCTTGTGAGGAATAGATTGAAGGAGATGGGTTGTTATCATAAAAGTGATTATAATGGGAACTATTTTTTTAGGTGAGAAAATATTTCTTCATTAAAATTCTATTTAAACTTCAACACTGTGCAGCCTAGGTGATTCAGAACCAGGGTTGGGGAAAAAACATAAAAAATATATATGTTTAAAACGTGCATTTTTTGTTTTGTTTTAAACGTACACTGGAAAAACGTGTTTAAAATGTTTTCTTGAAAATGAAATCGTGCTTTCGGTCTATTCATAAGCATTTACTAAAAATTGTAGGTTCTATTTTACCAAATTTGATGGCATTTGCTATTTATTAAAATTCAATGACAAAGTTATTTATTATATAAAAGGTAAATGTATACCCTGTACAATGCGCAAGCGCCGTGAACGGTGCATGGGGGATGTGGTGGTAGCGCTCTACATATTCGCATCCAACGGCAATAAGTTAGGTGCGGTGGTCAGTCCCACGCTCGGCTGTCTTTAGCTCCCAGTGCCCTGTAATACTAAGGACACTGTGGTACTCAGTTTGATAGGAGGCTGAGTATACCTCAGAACACCAGGCATGGGAGCATTGAAGGAAAATTTTCCAGTGTCCTGGCCGGGATTTCAACCCGGACCACCCAATTCGTAGTCAGACTTGTTACCGTCTGTAAAAGTTTTTGTTGAATGTATGAAATAAATGTCCTCGTCAGCCAATTTGAATAAGTAATAAATTTGGTGAGTAATCCAAGAATACTCTAAAATAAGATTGTATTACAACCTTTTGGTTAAAATCGGTTTATTTATCCGAATAACGTAAATTTACATTACAAAGATAAACTTATTTATTTTATTTTTAAAATTCATTTAGTGCATCTCAGGTTCATGTCAGGATAGAGTAGTGGATGTTGGATAGTTGTGAATTTCAGAATTTTGAAATCTGAAAGTCGCACTGTTTCAGACTCTCTGTTTCTTTGCAAGTTATTATATAGTCAGTCAGTATAGTTCAATCAATTAATATGGATATTTAGTTTTCTTGGAGAAAGGTATAAGGGGACTAATTTACATGGATGCAATATGGGTACTTCTTGATGTGTTTTGAGATAACAGAACGCAAATTGTCCCTTCGTTTTGACTGTCCATCGATTAAAAATATGTGTTATAGTTTTTACTGGATACTTATGTAGTGATATGGGGAGTTAGACAGAATACTTTAAGATAGGTTTTGGCTACATTGATTTAGTACTTTCCTTTGTTACAATGTAGTTGCCTTTAGTGACGAAATTCAATATGAAGTCGATGAAGACTTGTAATTATGAGAAATGGGTATACATATTGGAGTAATGAAGGCAAAGTTTTTGCACATATGTTATGAAGGATATCTAAATGAAATTAGAGAATTCTAAATAGGTATTAAAGCGATAATCCAATAGTGACGTTTTCTACAAAAATGAAAGATATCTGGTACCTACGTGTGTTTAGAGCAATTGTACTTTATTGTTAAATACTGGTTAAAAGAATATGATAATGAAGTCTATAGGCATCAGTAAACATAGTTCAAGGATTCATTAAGGTTAATGTAAAGCAACGAACTCCAACAAAAGATGGCAGCACTATCTCCGTACATGTCTAATGTATTTTTATCGATGCCTGAAATTTCCTTGCTGCTCCTACAAATTCAAGCCTAGAGAGTTCAAACTTTCAGGGAAGAAAGTTCATAACCAATTCATGAGATAGATCCATGTCAATAATTTATTTTCGTTTTTCTTCATTGTTGAAATCGCTTGATTGTTGTGAATATCAAAACATATAACACTGAAGCTGTTTCAACAATGAACAAACAAGAAAAATAAAAGTCAGTATATATCGAACTCTTGAATTGGTAACGAACTTTCCTCCCTGAAAGTTAGAACTCTCTACGCTTGAATTCGTAGGAACAGGAATGAAATTTCGTGCAACGATAAAAATACATTAGGCATATAAGGAGGTAGTGCAGCCATCTTTTCTTGAAGATCGCTGCTTTACATTAACCTTAAGAATACAAACTTGACGATGGAGAAGTCAATGGGATTGGTTATTCGTACTAAGGCTAGACTTTAGAGGCTTCCCGAAGAAAAAGTCAACAGAGGTTATCCATACGATTCGGATATTAAAGACTTTTCTTGTATTCTCAGTTAAATAGATTACTATAAAACCATAATAACTTAATTACAGCCTAAACGTACAGTGATACCAGTATTAGTTCTTTTGGTGGCCATAACAGTCGTCGAAGTAGAAGATGGTCTCAACGTCTAGAGCACTGTTTGCTCTCTTCTCCTCGGTATATTTCAGAACATATGAACCAATTTCACTGGAACCTCTCTTGCCCTCGCCTTCGTAATAAATATAACATGTTACTAAATCATTTAAATGTTCTGTAATTGTAAAGTTATAACAGTTAAGTTTGGATTTACAATAAGAGGTGTTTATCGGTCCTTGGACACCGAAAAAACTGTCACAAGTCAATTTATGTCTGTTTTGATATGAAAATTAAATACCGATCTCAACAAGGACACTGACTCGGCTCAGCTGTGACTTTTTTTTTGTTGTTGAGAAATTATATACAAAATCAGTCAAATAAGAAAGGAACACTGCTGCTATCTATCGGCCACCGATGTAGATACACTTGCGGCATGTTTGTCAAAGAAAGAAAACAATGATTCTCAAATGATTTTTCAACCAAAAAATACGAGAATTGATCAAAATACGAAATTTTAAGCTGTGACACTTTTCTTGTGACCGTGCGATATGCTCTAACTATGTAAATAATAAGAGGCAAACGCACTATATTTTTCGTCTAAAACTTTTTTTTTTTACGAGGATATATCAAAATACGACACATAGGGCGGTCGTCAGTCATCTGTACCCTTGCATTCGAAATGTGTACCCAGTGGGCGAGTGGTAAGGCTTCCGGTTTTATAATATCTTTCATGTATAGCTCTTCATAATCATGTCTTGTGTATCTTTTATATCAGTAACCATGTGTCTAGTTTTGTGTAATTCCCATTTCTGTGAGGAGGTATTCACAACATGATTGAGATTTATTTTCTAATAATTATAATTAGGTCCTGAATATAGGGTGTCTCCTCGTAATATATATGTATATATAAAACTTCTTTATAGGTTCCTTGAACATCGTTCGCATGTAAGCGACGCATGTCAAATGTCAACCGTATGTGTGCACTTAAAATATTTTGTGTTCTCTCTTTAAACTTACATAATATTAAGAAAAGAACACATTTTGAACAGAAGAACTTGTGAATTAACAAAAGGACGGTACATTTAGAAAATAAAACTGCCATTGTAGAAAATTACTAATTCATGGTTTTGTGTTATTGTTATTATTATTATTATTATTATAAAGAAGAAGAAGACGACGAGAAAGAAGAAGAAGACAGTACTCTGAGAGTACAACAAAAATAATAATAGTGCCGCATAAACCGAGAACCTGAAGGAAACTGTGCGAGCATGGGGTGACAAACTATGCGAGCATATTTTTACCATCGATCCCTTGAAATCATATATTGTTGACAAGTCTCCCAGTGGACGATGGTAAAAATACATACCATGACGTCACAATGTACACTAGAGGCAAACGGACTTCAGAAATGTCATACAGAGGTAAATTCTGATAAGGAAAACCAATATACACTTTCCAGTAAAGCGCAGGGAGTCTTGCTTGTTAAAGGGTTAATCCTGTTCTTGGAGCTCCCTCAAGCAGTCCTCGCCCGGAGATTCGAGTGAGGGACTAGTTTACCCCAGGAGAATTCATGAACCATCTGTTACTATTTCTTGACATGATTTAGCGGTGTAGAGTTGTCAGCTCTACGATCTCTTGCAGTAAAGGCAAACATTCAAGATGTCATCCTCTTCTGTTTATCTCAGAGCCTTGCCGATGTCATTCATCTTCATTCTCAGAGTGGTAATGGTGAAGCTGCATCCCTTCACCATGATATTTTTGTTGGGGGTTATTTCTCTACTCCTAGCCTTTGTAGGCACCAGTACTGGTTTTGGTCCGACCCGGAATATTTCCGGTGCCCACCATATCTGGTCGGCATTCCCCTATTCGTCACCTGGTGGGAGACCTGTAACTCCAACCCGGAAATGCTGGTTAACACTTTTCAAAAATAACTATCTTCATTTTCTAACAAGATTCATAAAAAGACAACTTCCATTGTTTTTATTATTTCTGTTTTATTTAAATATAGGCCTATTACCTGGCATCTTCTAAGTTGTTGCATTATGTTATTTTTCTGTCTGCTAAGGACTCTCAATCCACTAAGTGTTCCTGTAGGTGTGTTCGCTGCCTTATTATCAGGGTGTTCCAGGTTGGATTCCTGGTGGAGACACAAATGACCCACGTTAAATTGTAGGTCCTGTCCATAGGATATCAACATCATCCCATGAAAGGCAATGGCAAACCACAGTAGAAATAGTGTACAAACACCGGAAAACAAGATGGCGGCCATGAGCCACGTGGTCGAGTGGTTTCTCAAGTAGATTGTGCTTGGAGGTGACTTAAAGATGGGTGCTGACGTCAGCAGGGGATGATTGAACAACGCTATGAGTGAAATGTGGGTGGTGGAGGGAATTACGCAATCACTTTTATAGAAGTGTAAGAACACCGGAAAACAAGATGGCGACCATGAGCCGCGTGGTTTTGCAACTAGTTGATGGTCTGGAGGTGGCTGCTGACGTCAGCAGGGGATGATTGAACAACGCTATGGGTGAAATGTGGGTGGTGGAGGTTATTACACACTCATTTTTATAGAAGTGCAAGAACACCGGAAAGCAAGATGGCTGCCATGGAGCGTCGTAGTCCAGTGGTTTCGCAAGTGGTAGGTGGTGACGTCAGCAGTGTTGATTGTGGGGAAATTTGGAAGGATTGCATAATGCTTTAATAGAAGAAACACTGAAAAGTAAGATGGCGTCATCATAGTTGGTGATGAAGTGGAAATTCCGATTTCATAATAGCAAAGTCCAGTTTGAACAAGATCCTAGATGACGTCAAGGGGGCTGATTGAACAAGGCTATGACAGTTGGGGAAAATGTATTACATAATCGTTATTGCAGAAAAGACTGAATTTTAAGATGGCGCCTGGAAAGGTCATTCCTCTAGAAGATGAGGAAAGAAAAACGAAACAGGGTTGCTATTGCTAACCAAATGCATGGAAATAGAGGAACAAGACAGGGTTGCTAACCAAGTGTATGGAAATAAAGGAACAAGACACGGTTGCCAACAAAATGTAGGAAAACAACTGACTAAAACAACAGAGTTGGAAACAACATTCAATGAAAACTGAAAGACCGAACAGGTTTAGAAACAAGGGGCAAAGTTGGAAAGAAACGAATGAAGACGAAGTTGGAACGAATGACTAAAGGGTACTTCCTTTTCTTTTTTGGTAGAAAAATGTACATTTTTTTAGTTGGTTTGCTTCCAACGCCGTATTTTTGTTTTCCAGGGTGGCTTCCTGGAATAACTTGGATTTTTTTTGCTAGCCAGTGACCAGCACCCGTCAAAGGGGTACGCCCTTTATTTCGGGAAGAGAGTTTGGATTAAGGGAGAAGTGGGAGGAAGGTAAGATGCCCTAAGAGTTTTATCAATACTTTATTATCCTTTATTTTATTTCGAATCAAGATATTATAAGCTTTTGCTTATAACCATAATAATGAAAGTTCTCGCAGGATTAGTGATGGTGTGTTGAAATAATTATGAATATGAAGTGCACTACCACGTCACAAACACATAGAACAGACAGATGTTTGATATTCTTCTTGCCCAGGGGCTGCTCTGGGCTAAATGTAAGACAAGTGAGGCCCTGGTAGTACATGGATGAATACAGTGCTAATTATGAAGATGAGTGATGGTGAGATGAATGATAAATTGTCTGGTAGGTCACAATTAAATTACACTTCTGTTTCGAGTGGATGGGTGTGTACAAGTACATAGGGACCAGAGTATGTGGCTAGGAGGTTGGCGTTGAGTACTGTACGGGCTGCGAATTGTAGGTGATTTAGAACTTCATGGCGTTGAAAGGGGTACAGGTTTTGAAGCGCGACAGTAATGAATGTTAGGAATTGAGATATGGTGATTGGTTGTGACATTGAGGTGATGGGTGGAGTTTGGGGTGGTGGTTCAGGGATACGTATGGGTACAACAAGTCCAGGGTTTGCAGGATTTGGTTCAGGGCGGCTTTTA